>VUJU01001651.1:0-38923 GCA_009835225.1 Aphis craccivora
ATTGCTTTAAGAATTTTTTGTACGCTACCAGTAACAGTCTCTGAAGCAGAGAGAGCATTTAGTAAGTTGGGAAATCAGCTTAAAACATGGCAGAGAGCTTCAATCGGTCAAGAACGTCTCAATGCTCTTGGTATATTATCTATTGAACACAAGTTGGCATCAAGTATTAATTTTGATGATATTATAAACGACTTGGCTCAAAAAAAAGCAAGAAAAGAGAAATTTAGTTAATATAGAAATTTTAAAATTGTTATAAGTTATATTAATTATATTATTTTATTTGCAATTTTTTTATAACTTCTTTTTTTCATTGTTTTTGTTAAAAAATTTAACATACATTTGTAGTTTGTATACATTATATTATAATATTATACATGTCTTCAATTTATAAAAGATACCTTTAAATTTGTTGATATTTTATTTTTTAATTATACCTACCTACTACTATAATGTATACTTAAAACTAATATTTAAGGAATATTCATGTCGAAAAATTAATTGTTATGTAAGAGAGGCCCGGAATTATTTGTGTACCCGAGCCAAAAATATGATGTGGGGGGCCTGTGCGCATGTTCATATAATCATATAATATACTGTATATAAATAAATATACACTGTTTACTGTTATATAAGTTATATTTATACACGAGTTTTTTCCACGACAATAAATTAAAAAATAATAGCTGTTTACATTGGTGCCGTCGCTAATAAAATATTACATGATATAAAATAATAATGTTGAATTAATCGATCATCGATAATTACGAGTTTACGACTGTAAAACGGTATTTTTATCCATACGAAATCATGAAATAAAATTCGGAATTAATTATGTTTTATTATACGAGACTAGAATTTGCGTAGACTATATTGTATGCCAGCGCGTCAAGTAGATTTTCTAAAATTCTCGATGCACGAACAGCCACAAACCACTAGATGTCGCTGACGTTACCAATACTGAAGTAACCATTTTGTACAGTGGATGATTTGTAGTACTTAAAAGATTACATAAGTGATATTACGTTCATTGCAATAATTTCCACCATAATACGACGAATAAATCCAAAATAACACGTGAGACGTTTTTAAAATAATCGGCGTAATATATAATATATATATAGTTTCCTATAATTAACTGCAGTGTATTTTGTAACGAATGTGTTTGAATGCATCATTGTTTCGAGTCTTTAGAAAATATAAATTGCCGATTGGTCGTTAAAGCGTTTTCCAACCTTTTTGTTTTATAAAAAAAAAAAAAATCTATAAAATGTGTCTACATACACGGACATAAACGTATGTTATGTTAACTTTTATTGCTTATCGTCTATGGAATTTGAATCCGTGTATGGGTGATACACCGGATGAACTTGTTAATCTGTAAAATCGTTATGTTTTATATGTGCACGACTATGAAGTGTTTTCGGTGCAAACAGGACTATCACAATAAAAACTTATAGTCATATTTATGAAATTATATTTCTTCAAAAACTTTTTGAATATAATTTTTAAAACTCTTTACCTTAATTAAACGACCTCTTCAAATTATTACATTATGTATTTTTAATTAACGATTTATTTCCATGCACGGTTTAGTTTTTGAAATGTTAATAATAAAAAGTAGTCTCGGCACATATAGGACATACTTGTATAAATGAATATAATATATATATATATATAAATTGAGTGTCTGTTATTATTGTATAGTACTATATACCTATATACTATTGAGAATAGAGTATAATATACTTACCGATATCGAGGCAAACATATTTCGTAAAACATTTTTATATTGCGAAAAAACTTATCACAAATCATAATACTTAACCTTACAATTACAATTACATAAGTACAAGAAAAAAAATATATAATTCTAAAAAGAAAATGTTTCCATGTTGCTGAGCTTCTTTAGATAGGCAGTTGTATACATACTTGTCCCCAATTGTGACTGGCAATTTCGTCCAGCCACTGAACAACAATGTATCATTAAAATATCTGGTAGGAATATTTTTTTCAAATTTTTTCTACACAATAACGGTCAAATTATTTGATATTAAATATAATATGTATTTTACTTGATCTACTTGATATAATGCGTTTGTGTATCATACACATTAGGCATAATAATACTTTTTATGAATAAAAAATAATAATAATAATGCTAAAAGAAAAATAGGTATTATACGATAATTGTACAATATATTATAATTTATTTATTTCGTATACGATTTAAGTGGTTATTAAAAAATATTTTATACTTTTTAAATAATTTTAAGAAAATACATTTTCTGTCGAATGAAATATTATTAATTTTGAAAAGATTTTATATTATATTTTACGATAAGGCAACATTGACTAGAACTCGACTTATTTCTTTTGAAAATGAATACCTACACAGTGAGTGTAACATGAGAATATATTATACATTAAAATTTTGCTACACAATTTAAAGAGGCAATTTTTTTTTTATGGTAAATCTTTTGTGTATTCATTTTTTTATTATTTATTATTCCTATATTTTCTTGGCAAAGGATTTTAGAGATCAAAATATAATATTGTGAATTAAGTTATATTTATTTGTATTTCCTTTTAGATATAAACACGCATTAAAAAATATAATATACGAACATGAATAATCGTATATTTATATGTACTTTATAACTTTATTATTTATTAATGTAATGATAAGTTGTATAAGTTATCGAAATATGAAAGAAATGGTAGGTAACAACGCTACACTGCAACTATCAGAATAAGCACATATATCTATTATTATAGAATTAAAAAGATATTCCAAATTAAATAAATGCATCTAACTGCATTTTATGCATACATATTATATATATATATAATGAGTAAGTATACATGTTCAAGTTAATATTCATTTCAGTATTTCACAATTATATAATAATTACTTTTATATTTTTACCTATCTATTCCTCTGCCTATGTCCATGTGGATTATAATATCCATAGGAATATATAAAATATACTTACCATACTGTTCTCGTACAACCTAAATGTGGTTAGTGCGGTTACGTGCTAATTATTTATATAATTATAATTTTATAATACATTTTAAATCCAGATCACTCTAGATCATTGCAGCCAGTGATGACATAATATAATATTATGTTTTCTTTAGTGATGTACTTATTGTTACCTATTTTTTTCGCGTCCGCGAATAATATTCCTATATTCCTGTTGTATGTAGTGTACTATAAGGCTATTAAGGATTATAATATTATAAGGAACACGTCTGTCGCAACGCATAAATATTTATTTAAAACTAGGTTAAGAAAACAGATATGTTAATCTGTTATACAACATAAATTATTAAAGTCCTTAGTCAGTTTTGGAATTAGATAAGAATTTGTTTTTATCTAGATTAAATATAGATAGAATAATACAATTGCAATATATCTATGAGCGCAGATGGAAGATAACTTAGCATAATCAGGGCCATAACTGTATAATATAGGTAATAATATAATATCCCATGAAACGGTCACTATTATGGAACACAATGGTTAAGTAAGTGTTAATATTTTAATTTGTTCTTATAAATTTTGCATAGTTAACCTAACCTTGCAATTAAAAAAACCATACCCAAATTGGGTCTCGAACACACGATCTATAACTAATTAAGAGTTTCGTCAGTGATGGTTTTGAGGGGAACGACGATGGGGGACTTCACGCGTTCACCTTCTCATCGAGACTTGATGAATTTCGCGTTTAATATTGAAATATTAAAAAATAAGATCTATATAGTAATTATTAACTGAAAATATTATGATTTATAAGATTTAAAATATAAAACAATAATGAAATTGAATTAAGGCATTTTTTGGTAGGTTAATTTTGTAATATATTTTCTTTATTTCGGAAGTACTTAAAAAAAAATAAAAATATCATTCGGTTATTTTATATTTTAAATAAGTACGAATGTCATATATTTGTTATTCAAAATCAAGTTATAGAATATATATTTTTTTTTATATAGAATTCTATTTAATTAAGATTTTAGTATATAAATATATATATCAAATTTTTACATGAGCTATGTTTTATACCGTATAAATATGAATAAATAAATAAATATTTGAACAAATTTATAAAAAAATTAATTAATGGCGTAGCTGTGATTATACATATACTTGGCCCGGGTTAAGTGACGGGTTCCCCAGAGGTCGCGGTCATTTTAGCGTTTCCTGGTAGTGAATTATAGCAGTTGAGTACAAAATATGTATAGTTCGTTCGAACTTCGAATACGCCCATCAGCAGCAGCTGTCACATTGTTAAACGCCTTGTGCAGTACAAGTCAAACCACGACTGAATATTACGTCGAAGTTAATTCAAACTTGGACGAACTTCAGAAATATAAAATAAAATGCCATCATCGAGATTTGATATAATACATTAAAAGTAGTTTGATACAAATCGCCTTGAAAATCCTATGTTACACAATATTAGTATTAACGTAGTTTAACGAAATTAAGTTATATGCATAATTATAATGATATTTTTACAAATTACAATATACCTACCAATATTATGGGGTTTTCAATCGTAAAATTATATTTTGAATAATTTACTGCGAGTGCATGTCAGAGAACACGTTATTATTCATTATTAATCATATATTGAGTTTTCGAATGGAAAAAACGTTTTTTTTTTTTTTTTATAAAAAATCATTTAAAATTTATATTTATCATTTATTTAACTAAAAAGTAATGATCTTGACGACTTGACTTGTATCCCAACTATAATATTATAATTTATGACGCGTAATGTGCATAGTAATTATACAATTAATAACACCATATATTATATGAGAAGTATTTATACATCATAAATTTAAATTGGTATACTAAAAAAATAATAAATAAATTTATTATTTTTGTTTGAATTCTGTGCAATTCGAAAAATTCACCACAAAGGATAGTATTATTATTTTAATATTACTATCTTGGTATTCCGTTAAATAATGATAAAAAATACACATTTCTAGATTTAATTAATTTTTTACTCTTTAGATAAAATAATAAAATAATAACGTATTAACTTTTATTGTATAGTATTAATTACTGATTATATTTAATAAAACCTATATACTATATAGGTAGTTAAGTAAAAACAAATGAAATAAAATATATTAAACTGAAAATTGACAGTGTTATATTACCCTTAAAAAAAATATAAATCACTCTTCTGCGATTCAAAAGAGGAAATCGAGGCGGGAAAAATAGCTTCGAGTAACTTATATTTCTGAAAAATATAAATGAGTGAGCTGAATCCTCTGCCTAAAATATGTAACGAATATACTATAGGTACTAGCTGGTAGTAGTTATATAATAAAATATAGCATTAATAATAAATATGCCATATATTATAAATTATAATAATTGAATTCAGTTTGAATAATTAGGTATCTTAAAAAGTCCTAAAATTATATTATGCAAAAATTCTTGAAGTATGCGAAAACACAATAAATACAATTTAACATTTAACTTTAAAACATATTATACTTTGTTTTTTGTAGGTTTACTTCTCTGGTATGATTTTCTATAAACATCCAATACAGTTGCAATTTATTTAAGTTCAAAATCTTTTAAACTTCGTTTAATAAAGTACGAAATGTATAGTGTGTATGCGTGTCGTGTATATACTAATAATTTAAACAACTGTTTATAATTACCTATTGTTTATTACTGTAATTTGAAAATGTTTAAAATGTGTAGTAAAATGCAATTATAATAGTAATAAACTATAGGCTGTAATATCAGCAATGAAATCAATGATAAATGTTGAGATCGGATTTTTCATATTATGATAAATTATGTATAAGTGCACAATTATTTGCCTCCTCCAAAAAATGAAAAAAAAAAATGTTTTAAATTTTGTGAATTTCAATCCACATTTCTATTGTATATACGTACGCTACCGAAGGACTGAGCTAGAAAAATTTATATTATTTAATACCGAAACGAGCTATAAGCCATAACTGTCCATTACTCCATTATCACTATTATATTTTTAAACACGCAGCAGATACACGTTTAATATCTATATTTATCGATAAATAATGTGGTTATATAAAAAAGTGTTATTAAGATAATGATTTAATATTATTTTTATGGTCTCATAGATGCACTTTGAAAATTCCACACGTTTATTGGTTATGCCGTGTGCCGCTCGCATTTCTAACATGTACTCGTACCCCTTACTTACTTAAAAATCAGGTATATAATGTGCATATTTTTTATGAATCCAATACGAGTAATTAACATCTCCGCGTTTCCAGCGGCTAATACTCATAATATTATTACGATAGAGGTGTACGATTAGATTTGTCGACAAAACAATAATAGTTATTACTATCAGCGTCTAATTACAAGCGTAAAAATTCGAACGAAAAAACGGGTTTTCGTTTTTTGCTACACGCCGAAGTGCAAAAAGTACATAAAAATGATTTCCGATAATATAATATATAACTACTATAAACCTACAGCTATAGGTATGGTCTTTGATTTCGTGACGAGTGGGTGGAGAGAGATGGCGGAAAGAATATATTATATACATAATACATATACAGTGTACACATGTGTGTATATAATATTAAAGAAAAATTAATGGACTTACTTGCTGTAAATGATGTCGTTGTATCCGTCCATGCAATATCTAATATTATTATATTTTAATTTATATTGCAGTGATCGATCTTTTTCTTACTGTAGCATACGTGTATGGTGTTTATTTATTATAAACCGCAGAAGAGTATTCACAAACGAGACATTATAGTCGAGAAAATTACCATCACCTGCAACGTAGTGTAACTGACACTATCACTTTAATACCCCAAATAGGATCAATAAATAAATTTTATTAATTTTAATTTACTATTATAGTATATGACTAACTAAATTTAAGCCTACTATATAAACTAATGATCCTTATAAGATTACTCTTGTTTTAGATAGAGTATACGAAACAAAAAACCATAATACACGATGTGATAGAAGTTTTTATATGCTATAATATGCTTTTGGCGAAAATTATTCGACCTAACGTTATATTAATCGAAAAATAAACGATTAATATGTCTATAAGTTAGTTAGGTATAGGAATTTATGGACTAGTATATAAGACCATCAATTATTCGTCAATAATACGACTACCAGGTGCCGGGCCAAACAAAGAAATAGGCATATTATCCTCTGGGATACTATAATATTATAGACTAGTAAGCATGTCCACTGTTCCTGTATTATATAATTATTACTCTCCAAAAATCGGCACAAGCGTATTAACAATGTGTCGTATTTAGAATTATTTTTAGTGTTTTTCTTATGGATAGCAGGTATCTTAAAACTGTAAGTGCCAAATGGGGTAACAAATATCAGCAAAAAATAATAAAATACAATTTAAACTATAGAGTACCGAACTATCATTTTGTTATTTATAACTCCCATAATGAAAACAAATAATGATTGATGGAATAGCGGTGAAGTTTCACGGACCACTTTTAAAGGAAAATAATGAAAAACTACGACTACTATTACTCGTATTATATCCTCTACCACCATTATTTTATGTTGAAGTTTTACAAGTTACCTATCCACAACGCCGCGCTACCGTAATCGTACAATCGTAATGCTTTTAAAAAATTTATTTCGTAAATTTCGTTCCATGTACCTATTACAATTCATAAATTGACATGAGTTGGCTAATAAAAGAAAACAAAATAAAATATTCGCATTACATGATCATAGTAGTTTTACATGTTTTATTTTCCTGTTCTAAAATTATTATTATTTACTAGGTATAGAAAAGCATATTTTACAAAATTTAAAAATTAATTAAAAATAATTAATTAGACACTAATTCAGACAAACAAATAGCAATATTCATAAATTCATGATGTAGTCGTTGTGTCATTTAACACGTTTTACATTTTGCCGATATGTATAACACCAATATTGTAATATTGTAATATCCAATAATGGATACCAATATACCATAAAAAGTTATTCTACTATCGATCATTATAATCTCAATATACATATATTTAAAAAATGATCAGTATTTTATGTGTTTACTATAGTATCTCTTAATATTTTTATGTTAGTGTATATATATATATTATGTACGCTTTATACCCACCATAGGAGTTAAAATACTGTCGCAGCACTAACCAAAAGATATTTTCTGAAAAATGTCACTATTATTAAAAGTGTTGAAAATGCTATTAAAAGTTAAATTTCAAGAATTATATTAAAATTTAAAAAAATCAAGATATTCGGTCAATGTTATCGACTAAATATATATGTATACCAATGTACTATAACAAGTTCACTAAATTTTTTAATTCTTTCAGGTCCAATTATTATTTTAGAAATCATGTTGGTATAAATTATGATTTTTTTTTTTTTACTTTGGATTATTAGATAATATATATACAAGTACAACAGTACAATCAAAATCAAAATATGAATATTTTTTTTTTACACAAAATTAACAATACTTGGTATATGCCATTTTTTTTTTTTTATATATATATAAAAATTAAGAACAAAAACAATTATTTCTTAATGAATTTTGAAATAACATTTTGAGAAAAAAAAACTTTGTTGAAATTTATTACGTTTTACTGATTATTAATGGGCATCAAATAAGGACGAGATCATAACTAAAATATGAAATAATTCAACTTATCGAGATCAATCAACCAAATAATATGTACCAGTCATAATAAAGTAAGTTTTAGTTTAATAGGAAACAATATTATTATAACTGTGTAAGCAGCGTAGCAGTTGAATAGCTTGAAAAAAATTGTAGCCACAAACACAGACAATGTATAATGTAATACACTAATAACTACATAGTATATACCTATCATGAAATTCAGACAGGTATTCGGTACTTACAGCCTTATTACATATATTAACTATCAAGATAAGATAAGATATTATATAATAGTACTCGCCAGAAATTGTAGAAATACCTATATAATACAAAAGTCAATAAAAACGTTTTAAAATATAGATTCAATTGAAATTGAAATTAAAATTTTGAGCGTTTATGAAGTATCTATAATATAATATCTTTTATGATCTATACCTACGCTTTTATACATTTATTCGTCGCTGTCATGCTTTTCATGATATTTAAATTATTCAAATTAAATGAATTAGATATAATTCTATAACAATAAAGGTAGGTAAAACCACAACAAACATATTTTTTCAAACTTATGATAATTTATTTTTTTTAATAGGTATATTTAAAACTATATACCTACTTGCAGTATATATATCCTTTCATATCTAGTATTTTTTTTCATTTTATCCAACTTTACACTTGTGAATCTATTTTTTTTCTATAGATACACGTATATACGTTAAATTTTATGGGATAGTATTATTTATTTTCGTGAAATGGTTAATTAAAAATATATTAGCTTAAACAATCTGCTATTGCGTTTATTTCTACGTTTCTTGAGCACGTGCAAATGAGAATTATCTGCGTTATAATTTTTAGTGTTACAAGTACCTAACGTTGAATTATTAGGTATAGTATACATATGTCATATACGTTATACATATATAAACAAGATTTTTCGTCACATTGAAAATGCTTAAGTTGGCGTTAAATCCATAGTAGGTGGCATAAATACGCTGATATAAATAAACATAATTAAAAAAATAATTAATAATTATATCACACGATTATTATTAAACAGTGACGAGTGGTGTTGAGTGCGTTTTGAAAAAAAGCAATGTGTGTAACTACGTACCAATCACCCACGCGGGAACATGAAATCTCGTCGTTCGGTTAAAAATATATATTATAAACTTTAGAAAACCATCCCCACATATATATTATATATATATATATATATAAGTTAGTATGCTATTGATATATTATGATGTACATAATATATAATATATATTATATACCTATATCACCGTTGTACTTGCGATTCTTTTTAAGTCTTGTCTAGACACTCCGACGCGTGTATTTAGAGCAGGCGCGGGCCACTCATATGATAATTATATATACACGTAGACATGTATAGAATGGTTCGACAAGCATGCTCATCGCCATTTTTCTTCTGAATAAATGAATTTATTCAAATTTTGAATTTTCTGATTCTTGAAGCATACTAAACATTTGAAGATCATATATATTTTCAAATAGGCACTTAAAAGCTTAAACCATTTCGTCTTCGAGCAATACATTTTATATTTTGACAAGAACTCTTTTTCATTAAAAATTGATATAAGATTTGAATTTTTTTCATGTATCTAAATCAAAATTTAAACTAGCACTTTTTTAGTTATTTTACTTTGTATACTAATTATAATAAATTATAATCATGGCAATAAGATTGAAACATACTATATGGGTACCAGGGTACTTATATATTATGACTTATTGAAAATTAAAGTAATTTATTTGTAAAAATTGTGTGACCATAATTATGTAGTTAGTATCTATTTGACTCAGTTTAGACAAATTTTATCCTTAGTACATTATATCAGAAACTACTTGTTTTGATTTTGATATATCAAAATTATCGAAAAATTATTCACTTAATAATTTACATCAGTAAAAAAAGTTGGTTCTCATTTGAAAACAAAGAAGATTGTACCATCATAGGACATTACTAAAACATCTAAGTATCTAAAAATAATATAGTGTACATAGAATTTACAGAAATCAGAATTTTAATAAATGTATTATTCCTTATTTGAGTATAGGATTAGAGTGGGTTAGCGTGTTTAGTGAATCATCCTATATATACATAACGTATACTATTATGTACGAAAACAAATCCCCTTCCCCTGTTGGTTAAGTATAATAACATGAAATAATAATATTATTCTTCAATGGGACGGGCCACTACTTTTTTTATTTTATTTTAATGAGTACGTCATCGATTGAAATAATAATACACACGAGGATCGAAAAATCCTTGGATGACATTATTCGGTTAGATTTCACGCATGATGATGGTTTTTTAATAATCTCGTACATATACATAATATTATAATAACAAAGCACCGTCACGATGCTGCAATATCGTTTGTGATATACGTGCTTATGTATGTAAGTTTATATATTCACTGGTAGTGTTAATAATTCGTTATTACTTATTTAAACACTATTCAATAACAACAAATAATAATAATAATTGTACAAAAGCTAAACTCGCTCGCTGCGGCAACACATTTTCAATAAATTCTTGACAATTGTTTACGTTATACTTATTTGTATATTATACATCATGATGTACATATAACATTATTATATCTATCATACTGATTTATATACAAGCTTCTGAATGTACTAAGTCACTAATTTTGTATCTATAATATTATTCGGTTCGAAATTTAGTTTATTTTTTTGTAGGTGGATGACAAACGATTTCATTCACTACCTCATATGGGGCTATGGTATAATGTATTTAACAAATAATGTGTACATCCACTTAGCTTTTGTTGAATAATGATTTTTTACTTCAAATTAACCAAATCAGTAGTTAATAAAAATTATAAATATATTATTATCCTACATTCAATTAACACAACATCTAATTTTCTTGGACACAATGCAAGGTCATTAATAACTTCTCCGACGTGCTGGCAGCAAAACTTGAAAGTTGAGCTTCCTTTGATCCCCTCCCAAACACCCGAAACATAATTTAAATTTATTTCGCACACTTATATTGAATGTATATATATATATATATAACATTATGTATATATTTGTGTAAAATCGCATAAGTAAATTTGTAATTTTGGTCTTATTTTTGGATTGATGTACTTATTGTTACAACCTTGAGAATTAATTTGAATTAAGAATATTTTGTCCTATCCCGAAACGAATGTTGTTTTTTTAGTACAAGCAGTGGTTTAATGTCATAGTGGTTGGGTGTGGTTGATGAATATGGATTTACTGAGTATAATTCATGGTTTATATTATAATTAGATAGTTACTATCAGCAAGACCTTATATAACGATTCTCTATAATATAATACGTGTACCAATACTATATATATTTAATAATATAAAATAATAGAGATGAGACTATAAAAATAATTAAAAACTAATGGTTTTACTCGAAGTTTAACACAATTTGAGTTTTAAAAAAATAATTACTACAATATCTGCAAGGCGTGCAAATGATAGGAGAGAATAGCTCTTGTGTGGATGGGTGGAGAATACTCTTTCAATGCTTCGTCTCTGCTTAATGGATTTTGAGTTACCAATCTAGCAATATGAACTTATATACAGATATGTGAATGTGAATTCTCCATGATATCTCATTAAAATTGAAAAGCGTCACAGGATTTTGAATTAGTAGCAAATAATAATTATTTAATTTAATATGATTATGTGAATTATGGATGATTAATTAAGTGTAATAAATTACATTTTATTCTGAGTAAAATACACGAGATATGACACAATAAAAATAAAATAATCAATGTATCGATCGTAGCGATAATATTCGCTATATGACAGAAGTTATATGTGATAAAAACAATGATCTGATATTGAGACAAATGTTGATATTTATTTTTATTTTATTAATTACGCAATATTTAATTATAAAATTATATTAAATTAAAGGCTGGAGAAAGCTATTAGAAATAAGAAAATAATGAAAAAAATAGTATAACATATTTTATTGTGAGCGGTGGGTCCTGTTTAATGTGATATAGTTTCAACGTTTAAATTATTTATTATTGGGTGTCGTTTTGTGAAAATATTTTATGTCTTTATTTATAACATTAGTTATTGAGGTTATTGTTATTTTTTTATTTTTACATTCTTTGATGTAATATGTATAAATGATAATATATTATGTTGTTTTCTCCCGATCTAATGTAACGACAATTCATATTGATTGCCATGCACAAATCGTAAAATTTCATACATTGTAAGGTTTTGGATTTGTATACGAGGAGAATATTCATGAATATGAGTAGGCATGCGTATTTTTGTTTATTATAGGTACCTATACATATAGTACACAATTAAAATGTATCATGATTTCAATGCCACAATTTGTCTACTTGTCGTGGCTCTTAATTCCCGAGGTTTCGATTGTAATATAGCCTTGTATTATATTATTTTATTCAAAACATTTTAATAAATACATAAACAATATTTCACGATGTAACTATGCTGGTTCTGGTCTATAGAAGAACAATAACGTCTGATTTGGCCTTAGATTTTGTGTTACTTGTGAACACTGCTGCAACTGCAAATTTTCATCTTGCACTCCATCTGTCATTTGTCGTGATTTATTATTATTTTTTTTGTGCAAAATCCGCATATAATTTTTCTGGTTAATCTTACTCGAACATAATAAATATCCATAAAATGTCACTTGTGAATTTTTTCGAAAACACTTTAGGCAGATATTTATTTTTATAAGCGCATACGTTTTCAAAATTGGCACACACATGTATAGAGGGTGATATTTGGTACACCGTACACGAAAAGTTAACACAAGTGTTAAATGTCTCTATTTATGTCTTTGTTTAAAACAAACAATTTTTTGCCCACTTATGTTATAATATGATAAATTATTATTTCGAACGTTATTATTTATTACTGAACGAAGATTATTATATTGACATAAAATATGGTACTTTAAAATCCTCTATAAAAAATCAATTAATGAACTCAAGTTAAAAATAACCGATATTGAAAAATATGTCCTATAACGTCAACAAACTGCACTTAAATTTTAAGATAGTAGTAAAATGACAAGTAAAAACAGATAAAATGAATTTAAAATATTTTAAATACAAAACATGTGAATGAAATCAATTCGCAAGACGCGCAACCAATAATTATATCATAAAAATAACACACGAGTTAATTATATTTATAGATGTAGTTATTGTAGTATATAATTTTTAACGCTTGATCGACACCATTTACCCATTATCGGCCGGTATTCGTAACTTATTAAGCTTTTCGACTAAAAATCGACGCAGAAAAAAATAATACAATGCCAATTTAAATGTATTTCAAGTCGTCAAAGTGTCGATCGAACGAATCTACGTACGTCCTGAAATAAATATTTGAAAAATATCGTGCAGACATTCAGGAAACAGAAAATATTAATTTTTCTTTGAAAACCGTGCGGCGCTGGAATAAAATACGATGCCCACGAGTGCATATTATAGTATTTTATTTTCACAATTACACTCCGTATAACATAATATGAGTTCGATTGAGTATGCCCTTCGTGCGGTGTGATTGAAATTTCGGGAGGTTTGTGATATTATTATATTGCAGACTTATAAACGAATGAACGCGTACACATTATTTTTTATAATTTCGCTGCCGGTATAGGGCTGGGTGGTTAGATATACTGCAGCTGTTTGATTACGGATGGAAATCGGGTTTTCGTGCAATGATGATATTATTATTATATATTTATGGTGTGATATTATTGTAATTTGATTTCTATGAATTTCGTCTGGACGGTCTGAATTATAAAACGACGAAAACCTACACTTTGCATATCGCATATTACAAAATATGCGACATTTTAATCAGCGAATTAATATTCGTACACGCGAAATTATTCATGAACAACACTTAAACGACATGTACGCTGTTAAAAAGTATAGGTGTACTGTAAATTATAAATTATAAAAAAGGGATTCTGTAAAAGGTCATTTAACTCATTTTCTCAGAAAGTATTAGAAATTAGGAATTTTTTTTATGTCATTAATTGTTATCATTACAAAACAATATATTTTATTTTTATATTATATTGCTAATTCTTAAATTTTATTTTGTATTTTTTTTTTTAACGAGTGTACATATTTTTACTTGAATATATTATGTTATATTTACCTGTGAATTTCATTAGAAAAAAATCGAATTTCAAAGTTAAGTTATTTGTACTTAAAATTTAAATTTGAGTGACATATGGAGCGAAACACAGACACAAATGTAAATATTTAACCCGAAACATGTTGGTTCGATACTATACCATTATAATGTTATACCCTTTTATGATTCATAAAAAATATTGTTTACGCGTATTATTGTTGTATTTGTTAGTCAATATAGATTTTTTTTTTTAACATTTTATCAATTTAAAAATTACTTTTATAGTTAGTTCATTAGTTGTATGAAGCTTATTATGACTTATATTTATATTTTTATTTTTTATTACCTACAATTAATATAAGATGTTTCATATAATATTCCTCTATAATAAAATACGCAAATATTCTGAATTTATCTGGAATCTGAAGTAGGAATTAAACACCGCATATAACATTGACAGTTGTACCTATATATGATTATAAAATAATTTTAAACTTCAATACATTTTTAATGCATTTTTGAGGGACTTAACAGTTTATTAAATAATTATTTGCAAAGTTATATGGTTGTAGTGAGCAAAAAAGCTTTAGATATTTGTTTGCATTAATATTTTATTTGATGTGCAAAAAATAGAGAAAATTCCTTTGAAATAGTATTATTGATAAATTAATAAATTCCAAAAAATCAGAATTTGAATAAATGCATAAAATAAGATAAATTTACGATGAACGTGGTTGGTGAATGATACTGTACAACGATTTATAATTTGCCTTTCACGTTTCTCATCACAACATATTATTCCTACATTATATATTTATGTGTATTATATATAAATAGATAAATCATTTTTTAAATTATTAAAAAAAGAAAAGTGAAAAATAATTTTAATTTAAAAAGTTCGTTAACTGATTTAATGTCAGAATTGTGAATTTGAACTTTGAAGTGTACCTATTACCATAATCTAGGATATACATTTATGATGCTAGGCACGACAAATCCTTTAAAACATTTACAAAAACAAAATTGGTTTTGAAAAGCTTAGTAATATGAATATATGAGTTTGGTCAGAATATTATGCTATATATATATTTTTAATTGATCTTTATTTTCCTTCAACGACTTGGCTGTTATCGTTACAAACATTTTTTTATTATTATTGAACACAATTTCTCGCGGCCGTTTGAAATTTTATTCTATTTTTTAGCATAGGTACTGTAAGTATATACTATAATAATAATTTAAACCGTGTCGTTGCAAGGAAAACTACATTCGATGGTATCAAAGTGCTATGTTAAATATTCTATACTGAATTCAAAGAATGTTAGAAAAAGGTCTGCCAGTAAATTCAATCAAAACACGTATTTTATTAAAATAAGAAATACTACCTTGTATAGGATACCGAGAAATTTGTTTACGAGTTGTAAGACACGAAGGGGGGCTGTATTTATAATTCTCAGAAATTTTGTTAGTGTAATTTTTAATTATTCATACTTGTGACTGCATTTGTGAATAATAATAAATGTTCATATTATGTATTATGTATTATACTTATTATTATTATTTTTTTTTTTTACTTGCAGCCTGCTGTGATATATTATAATTCTTTTATATAATATTTATATTTATATAAATTGCAGTATTGCACTACAAACGTTTTGATTTTGGATTTACTACGTGGGCAAATTGTATAGGTGAAATATGTCGATTATATATATGTATAGAGAGAGATATTTTCTCAAATTGTCCGACTTATATTACGTGAATTGAGAAGGAAGTTAATGAATATTTTGTACTTATTTCTTGCATACATATTTCTAAATGGTATTATTGATTTCTCAGAATTAGTTTCAATGATTATTTTAATATAACTTTAATCACGTGGTTCACGATTCACAAATCTATTCCATGTTATATTTTAGAATAATCACTACAGTTCCTCATATTTTTCTCCGGAGCTCATTAGCGAACAAAATTGCTCACAATATTGATTTTTTTTTTTTTTATGTCAAGAAACATTTTCAAGCACAATATTTATTTTGATTTAGGTTTTCGATTACTATTATTATATATTTTAAAATATTTTTTTAAATATTTATATTTACATATTTTGATTACATTTTTCATCAGGTTAGTCCTAAATTAGTGCAATCATTTTTTTTTTTTACCAAAGTGTTTTTACTTAATAAAATATTAAACAATAAATCAATATATTTTTAATAAATAAATATTCAAGGAATTTACTTTATTTATTAAATAAAAAATTTGGTTTATATGTTCTACCTGTGATTGATGTTAATATAGCGAAGAGGGATGGGCGTAAGATATTTTTCATTTTAAAAATATGTTTATTAAAATTAACAGATTTAATTTTTATTATTTAATAAAAGATCGCACTGATATATTTTGTTTAATATTACAACTAGAAAATATTCTTTAAGTTTCATTACTCAACTCTACGCTATCACATTAACGCCGATCGTTATTTTCGTGAGTAATAATTGTTTTTTTTTTAAATGATATATTTCCAGATAAACAAAATTCTTTATTTTTACTCCCATTTTTAAAAAAGGTAATAAAAGCAAAATTGCATTCATTATTTACAATGTCCCATGTAAAAATTATCAATTGTTCCTAAACTATTTTCAAAAATAGTAAATAATATAGTATAACATCATATTTATGCAGACAATTGTTTTTCTAATACTTAATATGGTTGTTTTAGAAATAACATTTTAACAGTTAAATATTTATCAATTTATGTGTATTTAAACATTCAATTTTATAATATTTAATATGTGATAAAAAATTAGTGTTATTTATATACAGAGTATAGAAATAGACAATCATTTGATATAGTTGATTAAACTCTGTTGATAAATAAATTAAAAGTTGATAAATTCGCCGATTCACTTAGTTCGTGGTTTCGTTTTATTCAAATCAGTTCATACGCAGATGGAAACTACCTCGTTAAGCAAATCCAAGCCACTTATAATGTTCTTCGAGAAGACCATTTTTCTCTTATATTACTTTTTCAATTGATTAGTTATTTTCCATAATTAATTTCTCTTTCGAATATTTAATTATTGGCCAAATGATACAAAAATGCATACAAATATCAGTCATTAGATGTCGAGATTAAACTATTAAACTCAAACTGTAGCTTAATTTAAATAATACTTATAAATGGTGCCAAGAGAAAAATTTATATTTAAATTTAAATAAATTCTCTACAATAACTATTTTTAAATTTGGAATGGGAATAGAGCCATTAAATTTAATTATTCTCCAGAAAACAATAATTTATTAAAAATAACAAAAATACATGATTTCGAGGTAAAATTTCATTCAAAACTTTACTTCAATGTTCACTTGAATTTTATTAGAAATAATGTAAACTTTAAGTCAGCATTTTCTTCATTTAAAATTAACACATTTATATAAAATATAAAATTATTATTATTATTATTGATGGGAACAATTTTTTAAAATTGATTTAATAAATTGTTGCAATAAAAATACATTTTATATGTATATATAATATATATAAAAAAAAATGCTATCACGAATAATTATATATTGAATTCATCGACGAATGTATTTATGTCTGAGGCTTACATAATACAAAATATTGATTATTTTTTTTAACAACTTCTTAAGAGTGTTATAGTGCAAGTATCAAAACATGTGTTTAAATTAATATAATTTTTATTCAATTGCACTCATGTAGAATATTCTGTCTTTGTGTTAACTATTTATTTCCTATATATTATAATAAAATGTTGTGTGTTTATTTAAAAAGACACATAATATTTTTTGTAATTATATATATTTTTTTTTTTTTTATAATAAAATGTCAAATAATGATATGCAGACAATCGTATTTATAATACATGATACGTCGGATCCCATACGACAGTGAAAGACAAATAAAGTTTAGACATATTTTTATGGTCCCGCAGGGAGGAATTTTTCTATATTATTATACAATGAACGCTAACCTAACCGTCCCGCCGCGTCGGTTTGAATGATGATATTAAATTTTTACTCATAAAAACACGTTTGGCATTTATTTTCGCTTTAACACTTTAAATGTTATAAATTCAAACAAAATGTAAACGAATAAAGTCTACTGCGACGGCCAAGTTGTGTAGTACAATAATAAAAAAAATTACCATGTTTTTCTCTTCAACATTTTAGAAACGTAAACAAAGTTGTATTTGACCAACATTTAGTCACTCCTAACATAATAAAAACCCTTTTATTACCAACCTTCTTAAACTAGACAAAGATAACGATTATTCTCCTTACATACACATTACACACGGTACATAATTAGGGGAATTAGCTACACCACAATAATATTATGATAAATCGAGTAATCAATAGGTACGTGGATTAAATACGAACGAGTATGTGCCCAAGTGTAAAGGCTTTCGTGCTCATTCGTGGGATTAAACATAATATGACAATAGCGGTGTACAACCCTTATATGAGACTTGGTCACGTTTTTTTTTTTTTTTTTTTTTTTTAGTACACGCTAGATCTATATTATATATAATATTATATTATAATTACACTAAAGTAGTACAAAAACTAAAAAGAAAATCAGATCTGATGATCACCCAATATGATAATTATAATACGAAGAAATGAAACAATTTTTGAAAGCTCGCTTTTCGAGCACTCTAAATTTTCGGTCCATAAATGTTTATTTCGATGTAACGCACTAAACAATATAGTTCCAAATTACACAATTTAAAATAAATTTTGCAACCTTTATTTTTTATCAATATAGTTCCAAATTACACAATTTAAAATAAATTTTGCAACCTTTATTTTTTATCAATATGCATCTAATTTATATACTAATATTTTTAAATTTTTAAATACGGGATTGTAACTGTGAATTTCTTTTGAATAGAACCGTTATAAAATCTTAACACAAAAAATTATTATCACCCATATGTACTGTTAGCTAACAGGCGGACGGCGACTTATATAACAGAGATATTAAATGTTCTAAACTTATGTAAGATTACATGTATTTTAGGTTATAAAAACCTAAAATTTTTAGTAGTGTGAACTGGAAACCTATACATAGGGCTATTTGTTTTGTATAACATTCAACATCTATAATCCATTAACCCAATCCTTATTGGTCTTCCTTATCCAAAACTAATAGCTATACAAGCCCAAAGTTTCATTGACAACCAAAAGAGTTATAGGTACTCTGTTGTCTATAGTATTATAATATATCTACTATATAGATATAGCTACTTTTCAAGTTTATGTCATGCAATAATCGTAATGAGTACGTAATATATATATGTTTTTCTTTGTATAAACGTTTAATTATTAATCGTCTCTTTTCATCGTCGCTACATTATTATTATTTATTATATGTTAGAAATATTGTTTACACTATGTCGACAGGTATAAATTATTATTATTTTCATAAACGGGCTAGATCGTTTAGGTTTACTCAATTTTTTTTCTCCCAAAACCGTAAAACACGCGAGCGCCGCCGCCGGACCATGCACGACTACCGACGGGTGTTTTATAATGCACACGTGTACGTTGTATATACGAGCACCCGAGTTTTACGGCTGACCCGATAAAAACACTAAATGGACATACGTAAATGCGTTTATATATTCGCGTGTGCGTCCGATTATATTTTGCTTTTAAATCGAACTGCGTTTGTATTATACGGAGAAAAAGCCAATTTTTCGTCGTAAAACTCGAAATCGAAATCGGTTTTATTTACTTTCGGGTCTGTCGTATTCACCGCCGCCGCCAATGCCACTGTCGAAGGGGTGGTCTCTCGCAAAGTTTTATTACCCCTAGCACGGCAAGCGGCAGTCGTTTATGTGTTCATCGTCATCGTCATCATATAATATTATTATACAGTTTATATGATATTATATTATATTATTATTATTGCGCAAAATCGTCCGACTGACAAACCGTCACACTCGCCGTTCCAAAAACGTTAAATACATCATATTATTATACAATATATTAATATATATTATTATATACGGTAATTAAATACTATAAGTATTACGGTTATAATTATATTTCGTAGTCATTACCTAGTCATTAGAAAGACTTTGAATTGAATGCGTTACAACTTTAACGAATGTATCATATGTATACGGAATTATACGGAATATGGCTCTACCAAATTGAATTTTGAAAGTTTAAAATAATGTTAATATTATATTCAACACAATAAATTATTTTAATTGTATTTGGCAGAGTTTTGTATTGTTATTTATTATTTGTATTATATAATATGATTTAATTTTAATTTTTGAATAAGATATTATATTGCAGTAAATTATAATACTATACATTATACCTATTTGTGAATTTGTGATGTACTGAATGAGATAAGTGTGAATTATTGACAAATTACGCAATAGATCAGAAATCTATACGTGGGCGCGAAAATCGTGGAGATCAGACAAGAACGTGTAAATGCCGTACCTATCCGCAACATCAGTGACGTATGCATCTACATCATACAGTGCAGTGTGTGTAGGTTTTTGCGTCGTGCAGGCTTTTAATCCTTTTAGGCATGGAAGCGAATCTGTACGCTTAATGTGAAAAAAATGTCAAAATATATACCTGTTAACAGGCATATGTACATACTACATATACGAGTATAAGTATATAATATAAATCTGTTACACGAATAACACGATTTAAATGTATTTTATACTATGTCGACATAATAATTTCATGTACATTGTACAGCTGTAGACTGCAGTACAGTAGTCGGAATATAGAATATCAATAAACAAATACTATTTATTAAAACGAATCCGACGCGATTCAAGCAGTGATTTTCGTATTGATATCGATGAATACAATTTAAAAATATAATTGGACTTTTTGTATTCGCTTGTAGTAGATGCGCAGCTATTATATTATTATTCCAATTACTTCATAATATTCGATTCATCGGAATGGTATAAGTATATTATAATGTATTATAAGCACAGTACAAGTAAAATATTACAGCTGCAGACGACTATACAAGTTTTTGTCACCAGTGATCATTGTTTAACACAATGAGGAAGACGCTCCGGCTAAATGGTCTTAGAATAATGTATGTAATATTTTGTAATAGATTTGACAAATACAATTAACAAAAGTTGCAATAAACATTATATCAATGCGTTACACAATATAATATATTACCTACTGGCACTTATTGTTAACGTTAAATATTGTGCAGATTCTATCTAACGTTTAACTTTTTATTGCACGATTTATTGGTACATGTAGGCCTCAACCAGTTTCTGTCTTCTTCGCTCCGACAATGTAGGTAATACTATTATAGGTATACGTCATGGACCACTCAAAGGACGTCACGTATTTTGAGACGGATTTATGCTTTTTGTGAGCATATAAGCATATTCTATGAATAAAAATATTTTGGCTTACCGCTTTTAACCACGTTTAATCTCGAAAAATGTGAAATTTCAAATCTATAGTTTGCGAGCCTGTTAAGTATGTTTGTCTATAATACTTATATATTGACGACTTAGTAGATCCTATGATTAGGTAGATAATATACTTGATAGGGGGCTTGGCTGAACAATAACCTTAACACCAAAAAAGAATGTTATATCGACCCTATCAAGACTAAACGTTAAATCACTACAAAAACTGCCAATCATTAATGAGATATCTGCATAAGATTTTACTCAAACCTCAATTCCCACTCAAATAAATTAATCAGAAATATTCAAAACACTAAGGTGTTAGGTGAGACTGTATCCTTGAGTTATTTTTCAGCATCACTAATGCCACTGTATTTTTTTTAGTGAATTAATTTACTGTATGCAAGTCCAATAAATTAATGCATTGTAAATATTTAAATAAAGCAATAAATTTATTATTTTATATAATTCTATGAAAAAAAAATATATTACCCAAAATAGACGACGTACAGGTGCTATAATTTATACAATATTCTTTATCGTATTAATAGTAGTTTAGTGATGGTGGTAATCCCCTTAGGAATTTATGATATTTCCATCTATATATTTTTCTTGAACATAAATGTATGTTATTTATATTTTGTTGTGGAGTACATATCGCATAAAGGTGATTTTATTTGGGTTGGTTCATTTATATTTATTTTCTAGTGTTTTACAGTAGCTAGTGCGATTATATTCTTTACAATTATTACACCACCCAAAAATTATTTATAAGTACTGATAACACATGTTTTGAACATTCTGTATAATATTATGATATGTATTTAAAGGTTTCTTTTTTATTTTGACGGTTCTTGTGAGACGACAATTTGAAAACACCATTCTCCGATGCAGGATATCACAACGAATTTTACTCGACCTCGCTCTAATATACTATATTACTATATTATATATTAAATCGTAAAATGTCCGATAGTTTTTCTTATTGCTCATTCGCTGTGCATTGTAAAAATCAAAGTTTTTAGTTTGATACGCTTTCTGGTATAATGTACATGACTTGTATATATGCATAAACATAATATATAATATCTCCCTCTCCATTGTCGGCGGTCGTTATCGGTTTATGGCTGTAAAAATACGATTTTAAGCGAGCAACGTTTACATCATAAATAATTTAGATCTGTGAGACAAAATGCAATCTGCAGCGCAAGTATTTCGAAACAACTCCAAAAACACAAAAATAAAATCTCACATTTAATCGTTTTACAAATACATATTATAACGCTAAATGTAAATAGGTACAAACGCTTACAGACACAGTGTATAGTGGACTGTAGATGTAAAATGTAATTTATGTTTTATTTTATTAGTTTTACATTTTTATATGAAGGATTGTAAATGTAAAAAAAAAGTCACTTATTAGTAAAACTATCATCTATGAAATTTAACTGGTAAACGGGTAACGCTGTAGGTAACCATAACACGTTGATTAATGAAATAGTTAATCATGGTGATCTCATTTCAATTTTTATTTGAATAATTAATTTAATAATACTAATTTCTCGGTTTTTGTGAAATGTTTATATTAATAATTATGTAGGTACTTCCTCACAATTCGCCACCATCAAAAACTATTCTTTCTCAAATAAAAATAGGTATAGTAACTAAGCAAATGTATAGGTTCGAGAGTAGGACGTTTGTTTTTTACGTAAGAAAATGTTTGACACCACAACTCAAACGGTCTGAACGCAAAGAAAATTACGTAAACATTTTTTTTTTGCGATGTACACGCGTAGATAATCCGCCGTTAGTTGATTGGCGTGAGTTAGAGGGGAAAAATAGACTGCAAATCGACCGTTTAAGTCGTTCACGGAAAACGATCCGAACTCGTTTCCGTTAAATATATAATGTAACGCACGGCGTCGGACTATGTATTGTTTGTATGGATAAAAAAAAAAATCACACATAGATTATAATAATAAACGTCTGCGTTTCAGTGCAGTTATGTACATTACGACTCTATGCAGTATGCATTTTATAATAATGTGCAGGTATAACCTATAATATTATTCGTTAAAAAAAAAATATATATATATATATACATAGATAGATAAATTCAGCCGATTTCGTTTTGGTCGGGACCCGCCCGATAAATAGACATATTATCATATAATATATTATAATGCAAGTATATTGCACATCGGCGGGTGTTATACGCGCGAGTGTATCGAGTATTCACGCGGGTATATAATATCGTGATATTGCGCGCGTTCGTGGTTTTTTTAGTGCGATTTTCGTAATGCATTTTAAAAATAATGATTTACCGCATTCGACGACGTTTCTATACTTTGTTCTATGTCCCACATAGTAAATGTATATATATATATACCTACAGGCTATAATAAATTCATCAGCTAATGTTACGTTTTATCGTTCTTAATGTATTCTTACATGTACATGAATATAATATGATATATACGTATTATACGAAGTGAGACTGTATGCGCATGCAATAAACTATTTTTATGACGTTAAATACATTACACCTTTATGAAATTCGTTACAGAACATCTTGCGGTAGGTTCGGTTTTTTTCGATTTACTTAAAAAAA
Source organism: Aphis craccivora (assembly GCA_009835225.1). NCBI lineage: Eukaryota > Metazoa > Arthropoda > Insecta > Hemiptera > Aphididae > Aphis > Aphis craccivora. The sequence continues at coordinate 24,930 of VUJU01001651.1, forward strand.
GAAAAATTTCTAAGTTACACTATTACTGCAGACTAAAGAAATTGTTTCCACACATTTTTGTCGTAAACGTCCGACAAATAAACTGGGAACCACTTAAACTGTGGTTTTCTGATTAAATTCGATAAAATCAAACGGATATAACAATATAACATCATGCATCTGGGAAAATAAAATCCAGTATTCAATGGAAAAATAGTGCAGTTTTTATTTTATTAAAGGCAATAATACTTTTCATCTGATGTACTCAGTTCCATTTGGAATTGCAGAGAACCGCATTCTTATACTAACGGTGAAAAAAATTGTCTGTGCCTATTACTGGTTAACCGTGCTGCAGTTGGTTTATGATTCTATAGGTACAAATCGCATATGTGTGTGGTATAGAAAACATATACGATGGAAATAATTAGGAACGTCTATTAACTTTACTATTGTAAAATACGTTTGGTGTGCGTCATGCGTATTAGTTTTGATTTCAAAAAGAAATAAAATTCGTAATAATGTGATATTGCACTTAATGTGATATTTACAATGATTGCTGCAGATAATAATAGTATAAATGCTTACAATAAAATACGACGAGAAATTCAACGTGTAATAGTAACGTAAATACATGTTTTACCACTAATTTTTATACGACTCGTCGTAAATACGTTTTTAATATTGTTAACGCAGTGCCTGTAGTTTTAATTTTCTTCTAAATGCAATTTTTAATTATTTTATAACATTATGTAAAATGCGATATGATATACCATATTGTATAGTATCGGTCTATGTAGGTTAAGCGGAAAGAATACTAGCGATGTTCCCCCTCAGTTGTAATACCACACGAAAATAATGTATAGGTATATCGGTCTACAAAATACTTTTTAAAAGTAAAGTAAAAAATGCATAGGTATACATACCGTATACATTTACTTTGAAAAGCATTTTGAACATAGGTAGATATTTAATAAAATATGTCGTTGATTATAACTTATGGAAATTTGTGACGAGTTTTACATTCTACCGTTGCTGAACATATTATTAAATAATTTATTTCTGATGATAGCACAGAACTTTAATGAAACCTTGGGATTTACTGGTTTGAGAAAATGTTAATAATATTATTTATTATTTTTTGTTGTACCTATTCGTAACACGATTGAATCATAACAATATAGTTAATACCAAGCGCAAATGGCTACAATTTCCTTTTTCTTTTATAAATATTGAGGTATATTAGACTGCGTATACCTATCATTGAAGAAGAAAACCATCGTTTTCTTCTAGTCTTGGAATAAAAAAAGAAAAGTTAAAAAAAAAACTGTTTCTTTAATTAACGTTTCTATCGCATTTTGTCGTCTTTAATTAATAAGTTAAAGTGGATAATCTAATGTGACGTGTGAAAAATATATGAAAAAAAATTCGTTCCACCGTGCCGGTGTGCGTGTGCGGACAGTGCAACGCGGCGGAGTATTCAATTACCACATAATCGCTTTGGGAAGTCTATATCGGACGAAGCGAGGGGTCAGGGAAAATTATGAACGGTTAGTATAGGGTTACACGGAGTACAGTGAAAAATGCAAGAAAAAAATTTATCGCGAGTCCTATATACCTATATAATAATATACCTCTATAATACGCGTTGTAATAATATATACGATATATTTATAAGTACGATCTATTATTATACGTAGATAACGAGCGATTTAAGGTGCCGTCACAGCTGCGTGTACACGGTATTATAAGCATACGAAATATTGCAGGAAAAGAATTTAAGGATATTTGTTTTTAGTTCAGTGCGCCGACAAAATAGATGTAATAAACTGTACGTTATTAAAAACTAGAAAACTCACTCTAATTTCCTCGGCAAATTAAGCATAAATAAGTATTATTATACATATTATATACACACTATACACACATAGTAGGTAAAATTCTGCTTGAGTAGGTAATAAAATATACTAACAATCCAAGTCGTTTAGCTAAAATACTGTTTCAATTAAAAGGTGAGTACAACGACTCAGAAAATAGTGTATACGTTGCGGTGTTTTTAAAAACATTTTTATGATTTTAGAATTCGAACGAATGTTTTAGCTAACATATACTTTTACAGCGTGTCATGGTTTCAATGAGATTGCGAGCTGAGCATGTTTTGCAATCACAAAAACGTTTAAATAGTGCTACAAAACGTTAACTCAATAGGCTGAAATTTCTTTTCTTTTTATTCCTGAAAATTGCGAAAAAAAAACAGAAAAATGGTTCATGTCGTTTACAGCGAACTCGTATTAAACTGTAGATACTTATTATCGACATTGATTTTAATTATTGTTCTATAGTTGTGATTGAATTCAGAAAATAATAAACAATAACTACCTATATTAGAAATAACTCAACATTTTGACCGATTGTTATTTATTATAGAAACCAATGAAGCGATAGTTATCAAAAAAGAAACTTTAGAATCACGACCGTTTCAAAGATAATTATTTGGTTTTCATAAAAACTAAATATAATACTACGATTATTATTGTTATACTACTTTGCTCCGGGCTGGTGAACGAAATCAAATTCGAATGTTCATCGACTAGTCTGTGTAAATCTTGTCAGTATTGGTAGGTAGAACTTTTTTTTTTTTTGCTACAACGCTATTTTAAAGGTTCATCAGACTCTGTATCAAATGTGACCTATTTTAATGTATTGATCCAGTATTATATATAATTTTATTTATTTATAAATTATATAAAGCTTTACATTTTGTGTAAGTAAACAAACTCCTGTAGTGTTATAGTAGAAGATAAGCAATTGCGGTAATGTAATTCGTTTCAGCATCCCGCCCTAAAAGTTTTCTCGTTAGTTTTTAATAAGAAATACGCGATTATAATAATCTTAAATTTATAACATAATTATTTCTATGTAAGTAATGCTTTATAATTATATAAACAGATATTTTTTAAAAAAATATCGTTAATGTTTGTTGGTAACTTACTAACTTATGATAACCGATATACTATCAGAAATAAGTATGTTTACAGAAAAAAAACAAAAGTTTTATGATTTAGTCATTTATAATCATCAGAAAATATGTACGTTTAAGTTATGACCTTTGAGAGATTGTGAACGGTTAGGGTGCATAAGTATTATTATAATTTATAAATGTTTAAAATATTTTACCAAATAGAATTTGTGTGCAAACAATTTTTTTAATAAAATATGTTAAAACAAAACCAGGTCAATAAATATTGATTCGTGTAAATTTCCAACATAGTGATAATATAAGTTCTTCAACAGTACTATTTTTTAAAAATTAATATTAAAAATATTTAATTAAAAAGTTTTAAAAATCATTCTGACATATCCGTCTGTATAAAACAGGTAAAAAAATGATAAAGTTTCATCATAACTAGTTTTATGGCTTACTATAACATTATTATTAATTTAGTAGGAAGTTTACGATTACCACGGTACATTTGTGCTGTGAAGGTTATATTGTTAATTGTTTTATCACTTCAAATTTAAAAAAAATAGTACTACAATTTTTTTCTTTAATATATTTTATAAAAATACACGCATAGCTATGTGCGTGTACGCAAGTAGACTTCACAGGCACAAACGGTACAGAGTTCGTCGAACCCGAGGGGGATGAATAACAATTTTTTTCCCGCTTTTTAATGTTTCCTTCCTCCTAGCTGTGGAATTATGAATTCTGAAAATTGAAAGGGACTATTACGTGCCCCCTGGCACAAATTGTGGATATTGTGCAAACAATCTTCTTTTAACAACAGCACACACACACACACACACACACACACTGCAGAACGCCATAGAAGAACCGAATGTCACATCCTCGCGAGGGTTCGTCCGGTATAAAGGGGATCGGATTCGGTAGGCCTAACGGAGTCGTTTATGAATATTTCAGTCGTTTCGCGCTCTACAACACTTTTCACGAGTCGGGTGAGATGTTCAAATAAACGCTAAAAAGTGAAGTTAAACCATAATACCATATGTCCATATACGTATATATATATAATATATATCGTACACGTCCGAATGTCGATTGTATATTAGCATAAACATGTAGGTATAATATATGTTATAGCTAATGGAAAATGATGTATAAAGTATAAAAGCACTGTGATTGCGAAACGAACTACGCGAATTTGCATACACGTTAAATATACATGCTTTATAGCACATATCAATTATAATAAAATAGTCATTATAAAAATAAGGTTTCGAATTGAATAGTCTTAAAATCTGCACAGGGTTTTTGTACTCATTTCACAGGTACCCACACATATTTATTCTATATACGGGTTTCTATACATTTTGCGTTATAAATCTTATTTTAATTAATATCACCATTTGTTAGATGAAAACTGTTGAGAATTAATAGATTATTATTAAATTACTGTTTAGCAGTAAACATTTAATTAGCTTATGCTATTATGTTTTAGTTTATTATCTTATATTTTCTAATTATAGAATTAATAGTTAACCTAGTTGTAAGTGAAAAATAATACCTACACAAATTAGTTTTTATGATGTAGAAATTTAAAGAAAAAATTGGTTATCATCAATGATGTTTATTAAATACAAAATGTAAAACTCTTTTCTTTACCATTTATTTATCAACATGATATAAAACGATACCTATAATATATTATAATCTAAAAAAAAAAAAAATGTGTTATAGGTACTAAGATGCGTTGTTGATGTATTAAAAGGCATAGATAAGACATGTAATCGATATTAAAATACAAATATAATATTGTGTTCTTCATAAATAATTTGTTTTAAAAAAAAAAATATTCAAACTTATTAAGTAAAAATAAAATAACAATAAACTTTCAAATCAACTTTGAAGTAATAAACATATTATATACCTAACTATGATCTTGGGTTAAAAATACAGTACATAAATATTTAATATGTTTTAATTTATGAGAGACAAATAAAGTAAATAAAAGAAAATTTCATACGTAGTGATACTTAGAGGGTTCTTTATCCGTTGTGTAAGCTACTTGTAAGGGTGTGTTAGAGATGAGTGGGCTTTCATATTAAATTTATAAGCAGTTGCCTTTGCATCGAAAAACTTTTAGCCGTTTCCTAGTGTAGCTAATCATCTCATCTTTATAGCTTTTAGCTTTATTATTTGGAAAATGATGAATATTTTATCAAATTGATGATAAAAACTTTTGTAAAAAAAAAAATTATACTAACAATAATATTAATGCATATTATATACTGAGCTTAAGTTTTTCTCTTTAAGCTAACTCATAGGTATGTGTGATGTGTATAAACTTATATTTAATTAACAATCGTTGAACTTGTATGAACATGTAAATTGCATGGTTTATATATAATATATATATTATACATATTATACACACATAATTAGCATAATAATTAAAAATATATTTACTTTAAAATTAGATTTTTTCAATACCGTTGATACTTTTATCTTATCTTTTAAAAGACTTAAAGTACTCGTCGTTTTAAAAAATAATCAATAAATTGATTATATTATATTACTTTAATATGTTTTTGCCAAAAATAAACTAATTTATACTTATTTATTGTCGAACTTATTTCATTTTTTATTAACCACCAAGCTAATTATTTCGCAACTATTCCTAAAATTAATAAAAAAAAGTGGGTAAATGGGTACCGCTCTGCTGTACATTAGGTGCCATATGGATCATTATTATGTATTATAGGAGCATTAAATTTGAATCCAATGATAGGTATCATTGTATACGAAAAACGATTCTGAACGGAGATGATTTGTCAGCCTAGGATATAATTTCCAGTGGTTAGTGAAAAAGGTGGTTTATGTTTTAATGGCCTGAATACACCTTATGAAAACTTATGAAAAATCTTGTATTCAGTTTTCAACTCTTAGCTACTTATATAAAAATGTTTATCAATTATACCTAAAAAATAAATTGCAAATATTCATGATTTTGACGAATTTTTGTCAATATTTGAACTTCAAATACTAATAAAAAAATGTATGCCTATGTATTCTTATAATTTTTTTATCACTTTAAGAATAACTTATGAGGAACTTTGTATTAAATTTTCAAATATTTTGTTGGGCCAAAAAAATGTTATGGATTTTTCAAAAAAAATTTTTCAGAAAATTTGAAAATTTCAGTTGTCTATAAATAGCTCAAAAAATTCAAAATATTTTGAAAATTTAATCACGTAAAGAAAAACGCCAATCTTAATAACTGGTAAAATTTTCAAGTATCTACGACTTATACTTTTTGAAAAATAACAAATATTTAAAATCGTTTGAGGATAAATCGTTATCGTTACGCAATTTCGTAAAAATTTAAAATTCAAACGCACTTAAAATTTTTCCTATAATGATGCTTCGAGTTTTCTCAATAGCAACTTGAAGGAAAACTTATGGAAAACTCAGTGTTGTATTTTTAATCCTTTAAACACAAAAAATTTATAAATAATAATATGATTTTTCAAATTCAAAATTACTTGCAAATTTTCGTGTTTTCGACAGATTTCGTAAAATTTTGAATTATAAACGTTTATAAAAAAAAATTGTGACTAACAATTTTTAATTTTTTTTTGCTACAATATGAAAAACTCATAAGGAACCTTGTATTAAATTTTCAAAACTTTTTGGTCATCCAAATTTTTTTTATCGATACTTCAAAAAAAATTTCTCAAAAAAATCAAAAATTTTAGTGGTCTATAAATAATTCAAAAAAAGTTAAAAAATTTTAAAAATTTAACTGTATATAGATAACACTGACTTAAACATTTGGTCAAAATTTCAAGTATTTACAGTGATTAGTTTTTGAATGACAACCATATAAAAAAATCGATTTGGTCGAAAACTGGTTTTGCGTGAAAATTCCCGTTTTTCCTTTTTTTTTGGTTTTTCCCGGCGCTTTTGAAAACTATTGGGAAATTCAAAAAATGACCAATGCACCAACTAGATTCATTTTGCTATCGGAAACCACCCCCAAAGTTTGAAATTGAAGCATTATTTCGACACTTTCTCGTGTACACAGTCACAAAAAGAAAAAACACACAACATTGTAAAATCAATCCATTCATCGTTCCGCTCAGAATCTAAAATTGACTTGGAAATCTATACAGGTACGAAGTTTGTATTTAAATGTTAAAAATAGATAAAAAATAATCAATATTATGTTATTTAAGTTCCCTAATTAATTGTTTGAATATAAATTATAATATTGTAACATTTCAAATTTATTTGCGTTACGATCCAATTTATATTTAAACAAACCACAATAACACTATGCTTTAATTATACATTGGAAAATAATTGATTATACAACCGAATGCGTTGGTTATAAATATTATCATACATAGGTTGCTATATATTGTATGCACTTGTGAATACATAATATGGTACTTTTTAGGTAATACACGTCTAATCGAGTATAAAATATAATATTATTTCGTCAAACCAAAATAATAGGTAGTATTACATATATAATTATTATCCACGAATCGTAGATTACTAGTGTTAGAAAATCAAAGACTATTATAACTTAAAAATATTTCATTATAAACACATAGTTTTTATAACGTATAATATACATAATATTATTTTAATGACGCGCTTAAGGTCGTTTCGAGTCGTCATCGTGCGGTGTGTGTGCGTGTGGAGTAGCCGAGCGGGTGACTCCTACATAATATTATATGCACATCGATAATACCCCTTTGGGTTTTGGGTAATAATAATAATAATAATAATAATAATCGCATCGTGAGAGGGGACAATGACACTTAAAGCTGCTTATATATAAATATAAAAAAAAAAAATAAATAAAAAACGTTTGTCCGTATCAGCGAGCACACAAACACGCATTCGAATCCGGTTTCTCGAAAAACTGGACAAATACCACCGGCGGCCGTTGGAGGGTTTGACACACGGGAAGAAAAAGAGAACGACAGTCGGTCGGGTTTATGCCCTCTCGTACAATGGGACTGGTTTTTTTATACGGTTTTTTTTTCGCCGACGACATCGACGACGACGGCGACGTACGTATATACATATATACATTATTTTGTTTTAGACCAAAGAATGAAATAATAATAATAATAATCAGAGAGAGGGGGAAGGAGCGAAAGAGGAGGACGATGGAGAGTGCATCGGCTCACGCGAGAGGGGACGAGAAGCTGCAGGAAGAAGAAGAAGAAGAAGAAAAAAATTAACGGCAGCGTGTGCGTGTGCGCGCGGCGTTGGCCTGGCTAGGGGGATTGTTCAAACGACGAAAACAACTTTTGTGGACCGGTTGTTGTTTCCACGTCGGACCAATAATAATAATAATAATAATAAAAAATGAGAAAAAAAACACCGGGTTAACATGCGCTCGGCTGCCCTAGGTCATGAGTCTGCCGCCGCCGCCGCCGCCGCCGATAACCAGCGTATCTCAAAACGATTCGCTTGTGCGTGTCAATGCCCACTGGACGGCGGCGGCGGCGACGACGATTTACGTTTCGACTAAAAAAAATTATACATATAACAATCGTTTATTCTACACTGACGTACTGTGATTTCAGCGATGCTGCGCGGACGGAAACCGCTGAATTGTATATTATTATATCTACAAATATCAGCTATAATCTAAATTTACCTCCACCACAATGCACTAATTTATATACTATGCCCAACAAATAATATATTTCGTTTGTAATAAATATTATAAAAAAATAAATCAATCATAACATATTATATAAGTATATAATAATACATAGTAGATTTTCGATTTTAAACCGTTAGTAGTTTAACGAATTAAAAAAATAATTAACACGTCTTTCAGTGATAAATAATAATGAATACGCAATTAAAAAACAACTTAAAGTTAATATTTCAACGTAATCAATATTTTTATTTTGAAATAAACCTAATGTACATATGCTTTCTGCAGTTACAACAACATTATGAATACGATAAAATATTATTTGAATACTGTTTTAGTGTTTTACATTAAAACTGAATAATATATGTTCGTATATTTACATAATAAATTGTTATTACATTCATAGTTGGTTAATAAAAATCACTCGATGAAATAATGAGATATAACACCTTAAGTAGGTATATAAAAGATTTGCGAAATTGTATTTAATTATTTATTAATTATTAGTCTGCTGCAGTCTGCACTTCTAAAGTTTATTATTTGCACATGCAATACAGTCATAGAAACATTTTAATTAAATTATTATGCAAGAGGGATTAAAGAATTAAGTCTTATATAACATACAATCATTTACAATAATTTGAACACATCAATTATTGATAACTATGTATTAAATTAAAACATTTTAGTACCTATTTTTCACTTTTTTTATTGAATGCAATTAGAATGGCGAATATTAACAAAAAATTAAGGGGTTTTAAAGAATAATAATTATCATTAAAAAAATTATCTTCATTATCGTTAAAATTGTTTGCTTAAGAGTGGAACCTTCTTGAAGTGGGTGATTGTAAATGCCTACACACAGTTAGTCGTGTGATATTATAATAATATAATAAAATATAATTTTTATTATATAATTATAATTAAATTTAATTAAACTATTACTTAGTTAAAACCTATAATGACATTATTATTATGTAGGTATATACATTGTATACATATACTACAGTTAATAAATTAATTGTTACTTACATATAAATAAAAGATTCAAACAATTAAAATCATAATTATTGCTGAAATAAAAAAAAAATGTAATTTCACGATGTTATATTGACCAAATTTCCTGCAAATACTGAACAATTTGTTAATCCTTTAATTATATGTAAACAAATTAAAACTTGAAATTATCTACATTAGACAATAATAATTTAGACTTAAGCATTATGTGCAAACTTTAAAAGTTTTATTTAATTTTATACTGTAGACATAACATTTTAAATATTATTGTTATTTTTTTAAGGTTTTAAATTTAAAATCTTAATAATAGAAAACGTAATGTCGTGGCTGATAAAATTCAATATAGAATCATACATAATAATAATCAAATAAACAATTTGTCTATTACTACCAATAATATTCACTAATACTTTAATATTTTATAGTTAATTGTTGTAAAACAAAACTATACAAAAAAGTAAATGCAGTATTTTAATGATATGTTAGTGTATAATGAAAACTGTATAAAAAGTTTAAAAATAAATGTATAGACTGTTTTAAAATTTTAAATAAAAATTGATTATCGGTAAATCAGATTATAAAAAAATGTTTTGGTTCTTTTTGTTGTTTAGTTATTCAAATAAAAAATTACAATAATATTTATGAGATAGAATTGTTAACAATTATTCATTTTATTTTAACTATATTCTGAGCAACTGTAGTTTTATTTAAACAGTTTCGTGTATAACATTATGGTGATACTATAATATTATATCTCTTACCGTCTAAATTTGACTTTCTGATTGTATCTTATTTTTAAAAACATGGTTTACGAGTTTACAATTGACGTTTTAGTTATAATTTTACAATCGATTTAGAAATAAAATGAATTTAATTATGATTCATTAAGCCAATATTTAGTATTCTAAATTATATTTCTATTAAATAATTATAATATTGTCTTTATAAATTTATTTAACGTGATCCGTTTAAATTAAAACCGATTGTTTAAATATATATATAAAAACTAAATATATATATATATATTTAGTTTTTAAGTTTTTTACTTTTTTGAAGGTCAACATACTTATTTTTTAATTTCGTGTTCTTAAGTTCTTAAGCAAAATATTATTTGGAGTATTTTTGTCAATAAAAATTAAATTTCGGACAAGTAGTTTATTAATTATAAGTATTTAAGTAGTTAAGATAAACCGAATAATAGACCAATATTTTGCTTATCTAAACTTAAAATACATATACCTCAATTATATTCGCTGAAATTCAATTTTTATGCATTGATGTTAATAGTTTGTGAAATAATGAGTGTACAATAAATGGATCATCCGGTAGTATATGGGTAGAGCAACCTAAAATTAAAAATATATTTTTCTTAAAAATTAGTTCATGAACAACATTTATGTGAATTCATTATTCTATTATAATTGTTACACTTAATACTGACTCGTTCAGCATCATACATCATATAATATTATTTATATTTACATATTTGTTTGTACGTGGAATAAATCATATTCATTTCTATTATCGACATGAATAATTGCAGAGTACTGATATTACATGCTATGTTTAAAGCACCTACACTAGGTACGAAAACCAGCGTCTGGCTTGTATTTAGAGACGATGAAAAACGTGTTTTATTCTTTACCGAAAACTATTGATATCAGTCGTATGAACAATATGGCGGAATTCGATTAACATATGTATAATAATAAGTAATAACTAATGAGTAATGACACATTTAAATACTACGAGTAGAATTACGTTTTGCTTTTTATCATAAACCGTCATAACACCAAAAACCAAGACTCAACAATATAAGTGACAATGATTAAGAGTTAACTTTCAGACGGCCTTCAAAATCAATTTATGTGTTCAGTCGTAAATACTAAAAAATATTATTATATTATATTGTTGAACAATTCATAAATCGCTAAATTTAAAGATTATTGTACTATGTACATTTCATAATCATTTTAATTTGTAAAATATTTCAACTATAAATAACAAGTGTTCATAATTTAAATTATATATAATTGTAAATAAAAAATTTTATCTACAATACTATATATAGCTGTTAATTATATATTATAAAATACAGACGCTTATTCAACACAGTATGTTATAATTAAACTAAAATCTGTGCAAAAATAAATTAAATTTCCATTTAATCTAAACGCGTATTTCATTTTTTGCGAGCTAGGAATGTACTTATATTGGTCAGTTTACGACATACTGATCAGTTTACCACACACATAAACAGTGATACACATTGTTTTAATAAGTTTGGCTGTATTATTGTTTTTCTAATACAATTACAATGTCTATGATAAAAGTTAAATGTAAGATTTTATTTTGATAAGATTTTGTAGATGTTTTTATAATATAATATTCTATACGGTTTTTAGTTTTAAATGACCAGAAAGAATTTTTTTAAAAATTTCAATATGAATCATTAAGGAAATAATAAAATAATCAACGAAAATTCTATAGCTTATTATTATAAGGAATTGTCTGCAGTTGAAGTATGTGATCGTCGGTTTGGCAGATTCCAATGAATAAAAAAGTAGAATGTATGGTTTGTGTTATGGGGTCTAAAATGACCAAATTGAAAATGTTTTATAAATCGAAAAAATTAGTATACCCGAGATATTGTGTGCAACTATTGATATAGTTGTGTTTAAATTAAAATTTATAAATTTGGAGTGATGAAATAATTTTAATTATGTTCATAATAAAGTTTGGGTTTCAATATAAATATTTATACAATTTTCAAACGTAAATAATATTATACTTATAACACTTAATAAATTATTATTATCAACTATCTATTAAAAATACGTTTTTTTTATTAATTTATATGATTATATTATTATATATTAATAAAATAGATTCTAAATTCCCATTAGACTCATACATAACTATAATAATCACAAACCTATTGGCTATTTAGTATTTTGATTAGGTATCTATATATTTTCTTACTTTTCGTAGATTTCTGAAGTTAATGTGAACCATAGCATTTCCAACAATTAGAAATTGTTGAATTAATTATTAATACTTGTTACATCCTAACATTTCACTTGTAATTAATAGTAATTTTTATTGAAGAAAGCTAAAAACTTAATGTTGAACTGTGAAGTTTGTGAGTATAAAAAATCTTAAGTATTTTATATTTAACGTATATGTTGTAATCTAAATGTATTAAAAAACCAGAATCAATAAATTCATTTCTGGAACACAGTAACTTATTGTATGCACTTTGTTGAACAGATGTCGGAGGTAAATTCAATTTTACCACCGGTTTGACAAAGAATATCTTAAAACAAATTTTATCACTCTAACCTAAGTTGAAATTGGATTGTTGTTTTTATTGTACATAATAATATATGATTTTGTAAAAATCTTAATTTAATATTTAAATAAAATAATGATATTTGAATCGACAACATTTTACTTCGAAATAATTGCATGTTTTGAAATACAAAAATATTTTTATGTTACTACATTAAATGTAGTTTTAAATTATAAACATTTAACAACTTACCATAGCATATAATTTAATAATAATAATAATATTAAATACAAATACATTTTTTTCTTTTGGTTATAGAAATCACCAGTAATTAAATTCTATTTTTATTTCTCGTAATACATTTTAATTGACATTTTCATAAAATAAAACTAACTATTTATGAACACTAAAATGTTTTTCCATATAGTAAAGATGAACTAATTTGTTTTCGAGCAATTTAAATTCAAGCAATAATTTTAGGAACCACTTTTAGTACCGAAACATGCGATCAACTATTTTTGTACGAATGAGCCAATTAAAATTCATCAGTTTAATATAGCATAATAAAATACGCTTTATTATTTCAGCACAATATCCTTTGTAGACTACGACGTGCATAATACAAAGTTTAATTTAGAAAATTATATTTTTCTTGATGATTGACCAATTATAGTACAATTATGGTAACCATATTTTAAAATAAACTAAAAGAAAAAATCTACCTATTGAATAACTACAATACATTCATATATGCAATATATAATATTAATATCATATAATGTACTGATGTTTCTTATTATGTTGTTTTATTGCTTGAAAGCCTAATCAAAATGTATATATATATACATATATATACGCTTTCACTGTTAGGTTGACCACAAGTCCTGATTAAAACGAGTTTATCATTTTTTGAGCATAATATTACGTTGTTCAGATAAACTTCTAACAGGAAGAGGTATCTTTTTTAAAAGTTTAGTCAAAATTGTTTATCCTGTTTTTTCCTAATAATTATTATTACCAATACTACTATACATTATAAATAGGATACACTCGGCATTATT
>VUJU01001651.1:38973-51559 GCA_009835225.1 Aphis craccivora
GATAATAATAATATATTTTAACAGATACTATAATAATTATGATACAATTTTAACACATAATATTTATCTTAATTTTTTTTTAAAAAATAAAGTAACAATGGCTTATTATGTCATAACACTTAAAGTAGAATTTATTTTAAAATATAAAATTGTAATCGATTCCGTAGATACATAGATGTTACGTAGTAATTAGTGAAATAGAAGCAATTCGGATAGTGTGGATGCAAATGTCAGATTTATCCAATTGTACTTGCTGGTGCAAGATCTGTTTGTTTCTTGTCTTCTAGCGAATCTGCTTATTTGCAAATAGCAATTACTATTTCGAATAACTATTCAATTACAGTACTGTATCTGTACAGTATCTACAATCTACATGCACTTAATACGCTACATAGCATCTATAATATTTATACTGTGTACCTACAAACATGTGAGATGTACCGATTTAATTAACATTTTGAGAGAACCCTACCATCAATATATCATAATTTATAATATCTTTTTTTCTATTATTTGAATTTTCAATTGAACCTCCTATTAAACATTAACATTACTGTCAAATTATATTTAATAATTAATATTACATTTAATTACTTGAATTTTTGTAATAAAATAATTTCCTCGAACATAATTTTCCTAGGATTTATAAAAACTGAGGATTACTTTTATGTTTGTACGGTTTTTAAATTTTAAAAGCATATACCTACCTAATTATTATAAATATCAATTATTTATTTTGATTCATTTTAATGTATCTATATCGTTGGTAATTTCAGCTTAGTTGACAACTTTGCATATTATTATAAAAATAATTAATACTAAAATTATAATCCTTAAGTTCGTAATTCTTATTTCTTATTATATATATAAATACCAATAACTTAAGAATATTGAATTGATTTAATTATGCTGTACTCAAGAATAACAAGATATAATCTTTAAAACATAAAATAAAGGTACCTCTACGGCTCTATTATTAAATTCATATAATATGGGAAAAATTGAATTTTTGATCAAATAGTTAATGGAAATGTATTGATGCTATTTATTGATTTTTAGATGTCAAAAATAATATATTAACAATATTTATTAATGGTATTGTTTTATTTTTATGTCCTTTTTTTGAACTACTTGTTCAAATACTAAAAAATAACTAATTGTAAAAGGAACTAGATGTAAAAACAAAATAACCAAAAATGTTAAAATTATAGCAATTTAGTGATAGTAAAACTGTTGGTGAACAAAATAAAACGAAACATAAATCTAAATTTATAATAGCCACAGGTCACTTTTCACAGTAAATATAATATGGTTAGATCTTACATAACATATTTTATTTATAGGTATTTTTGTTATGCACTATATTATATAGTATTATTTAAACATGAATCGTGAATCGCAGTATTATAAAATACAATATCAAAGAATATATAATAAATATTATTCCTTTTAATATATTTTTATGTATGATTTATATTTCTAAATTCAAATTAACCAGATAAATTTACTATGGGACATATCAATAAAAAAGCATCAGGTATGTTTGTGTTCAGCATATTTTATAAAATTAAATTATAACTATT
Source organism: Aphis craccivora (assembly GCA_009835225.1). Lineage (NCBI taxonomy): Eukaryota > Metazoa > Arthropoda > Insecta > Hemiptera > Aphididae > Aphis > Aphis craccivora. The sequence continues at coordinate 40,557 of VUJU01001651.1, forward strand.
ATCGTAGTATATCCGGTAGTTTCATTATTTAAATGCTTGACACGAAAATCCTAATAATGAGCAATAATGCAATAATTATAATAATATTAATTATTACAATTGTTATAATCGTATACTTAAGTGTGAATTATGCCAATTAATAATTTATACAAATTACAAAGACAACAATTTATTTTAATGTATTATGACTTGTGCTGTACTATATGTATTATAATACAGTCTTGTCAATATAGTGGTCTCATTCAACACGAAAAAATATACTTTATAATCAAATTTATCTACACCCATAATTCTCTATTTGTCGGCACTTCAGTCTTTATATGTTTTTTAAAATAAAATCTTTAAAATTGTCCATTCAATTATATGTAGTATTCAAGAACTTTTAGTTATATTAGTACTTATTACCTTGTCCAGCTTCTACTGAATCGCATTTCAATGATATGTAGTTTATCAAATTAATACATTATATTATGTAAAATGTTACAAATAATAACTAGTAGATATAATAAAATATCATATTTTATAAATGACTAAATGAGTCAAGTACTATTGATTTTAAAGAACTAATTTTTAAAATTAATTCTGAATTTTAATGTATATAATAACATAAGTAATAAGTATACAATCTATATTCTATATTGATATATTATTAGTTAATATTGTATAACAAAAAAGGTATTATTATTTGTTGCATAATATCATTTTGCAAAAATTGCTATGAATATACTTTGAAATGCTTAACTTCAAGTATGAATGTAATAAAAATCGTTTGTAACTTATACAAAATAGTAAAATGCCTTCGTGTATTATAGTGCTGAGCATCAACAACGAAAATCGGTTTAAAAACAGCATTCATACTTTCATACTTATTTCTTCATTTCTATCATATTTTTCTTCTTCTTATAATACTGCATCAATAATCTGTTGACAATAGTATATAAATTCATTTGTTATTCAAGCTTAAACAATATTGTCAAATTACCAATTGTAAAAAATTTAATTTATTTTTTAAATCTTTACATTCAATCAACAAAATGTAAGAGTATTTATAGTGTATTATATATATATATATATATTATATACACTGATAAATTTAGTTAATAAAATATAAATAATAATTCAAACGATAGAGAACTGTATGCATAATACAAGTACCAATCTTTTGAATACATATCTATTATCACTATTTTTTTTTTTAATACAAATAGGTACCCATAGGTAAGTGAAGAAAAAAAAGAAAAAAAATATTAGTTATTTTATGCAATAATATATATTTGTACTTTGCGATCGACGGTTCGAGGTATTAAACGGTCAATCTAAAAAACTTTTTATATATATATATAAATATGGCATACTGTAACCTATATAATTTCATGTTCTTATATAGACAGTATTCTGTATTATACGTTACACGGCGGTTATCAATATATGTAAACCATGATACAGACCATTACTTTCTTTCAATGTTTAAATTAAAACAAAGTGCTGATTTATTAACAAAACATAATTAAATTACTTTAATGATAAATTGTTTGTTTTAAATTATAAGCAATAATCATCAGGAAAGAACCTTTGGCACAGAGGTTATACACCTAAAGAAGTTTATTCGTGAGCTATAAAAATATATACATAATATAGATGTATTTTGACGATTAAACCGTGTATTTTAAAATCTGCGTAGGTTAGGTAAGATATTGCAATATGTGTATATTTTGTTAATATTGTGTATATAGATAATAAAATACACTTTGTCTTTGATCAACTGTGAATAAAATTGATTACCCTGAGGACTGAATATTAATTTTTAAAATGTTCTTAAACGGTTATTAATCTCAAATTTATTAAGTTAATACATTCTTTATTGTAATACACAATTCGTATAGACACGCAGGTACATGGTAATTTTATTTAACGTAATGGATGTATTAACGTTGTACAAAATTATTTAAGTAAAAATAAAATAATAGTGTATGACTATAGTATCACATAATAGATTTAATAAATAGTATATTGTAGGTATTATATCATCAATAGTTTAAGTAAACAATGAAATCAAATTCAGAATCTTAAGTATTAACGATTATATTACATTATAAATGTGACCCAAAGCTGAACGCTACGTAAGTTGCGTTTAGACAAAAAAATTTAAACGGTCAAAGCACATTTTTACCTCTAATTAGTCGAGTCTTTAAAATTGGTTCTTATCTATTTACAATACGTTCAATGTTTAAACCATTGTTGTAATTAAATTATTAAAAATAATAGTAAGTAAGTACGCAAATTAATTTTACAACTATAAGAGTATAAGACATTAGTCTTTAGTGTATATAATATATATTTAATATTATATATGTTTAACTATATAAGTTAACAAAAAATAATAACAATAATAATTACTCTTTAAAATGATTTAATGAGAAAGTAAATAAAATTATTTTTCGTATTGAATTATAAAGATAGTCACTTAAAAGTTAAGGATAAAATATAGTTTAAAGTTTTAAAGAAATGTTTTTAATGTAAAATTGGAATAATAGATTTTTTAAATTTCCTATTTTATTTAAAAACGATTTATTTTTAATTTTTCCACAAGTCTTTTCTGGGATGTAAATCAGGGTGTTAATAACGTATTTAAATATTGTTAAATGTAGTCAATCCTAATGCCTACATCACAGTAACATTTGTCATTAACTAGATCTGACCAATCTGAGTCTAGCTATTTACTACAGTACATAAATCACCGCCTGTTGAATATACTAGCCACTGTGGGTCGTCAATGTTTTATAAATATTTTATGATTTAAACATTTTTTAAAAGATGAGGCTAAAAACTATTGTGCATCACAAAAACATACTAAGCATGTATACTAAAATGACCTAAAAAGTACCAAGATATTATACTCGATGAATAACAACTATTGTTGGGTAAATTATGAATTATAATAGATTATTCTATATAAAATAATCATTGAAAATGTAAACAAAAAACAAAAAAATAATTAATGACATAATATTGGTTCCTTGGATCTCATAGCAAGTCTCACTTCTAATTCATCTATACAGTTGTTACAACATTTTTGAGAATAGGTATTTAAAAAAAAATTAAACTGACCAAAATATGAATAAGAAATGTACAACAGTATCTTAAAACACGATCAAACAAAGTCAAAAATATCCTGAAATATCGCTAAACAGGCAAATACGAGTCAGAATCATCACTACAATTACTATGTATATTTTATATATGCATTTTGGCAGGTATAGGCAACTATAGCTCCATTTATTAACAACGACCATTAAAAATCATAAAATAAATAACTGCACGTTAATGACGACCAATAATATTTGTCGTAAGACGTCGGGCGCGCGGTAAGTCTGCCAAACGTATGATGCAAAAGCACGCGCGAACCGCATTGGCGAAAGGGTCAAGAGGGCTCGAGTTGAAAGGGGCCGTAGTCGCTTGGTCGTTAAAATTGGGGTTTTTGTTCCGAAACGCGAGCCGCGACGAAAGCGCGCAAAATATTTTTCGGTGAAAATCTCAAAACGACAAGAACCAAAGCATACAAAAAACATATAATAATACAACGACACCGTCAGTCTGCGCTAAGGGCCGAGGAAGAAAGTCGGTGGGTGTGTGATGGTGGTGGGGTGTAGAAAGGGTCGTCGTCGTCGTCGTCGTCGTCTCGTCACACGCACTCGATATTATGCTGTCGAGAGGGTGACCGGCGGCTTCGTGGTCGGTCTAGTCGGTGGAGGGGCGAAGGGAGAGTTAGTAGACGTTGGCGGTGGCGGCGGCGGCGGCGGTAGCAGACAGGTTAGTGACCCGTCTCCATGGCGATTTGCGCGCGCGTACAACTGGCAATGTGTTTGTTGTGTGTAAGTCTTCCGCGGAGAAACCGAAAAATGTTCGGCAGACTATATTATTATTATTATTATTATACTGCCGTATGTAAGTAGTACCAACCGTCGCCGTATTCGAAAGCCCGCCGCCGCCCGGTCCGGACCTATGCCAATAGACCAAATGTTGACCTTACGCTCAGCCGCCGTCGCGCGTCGCCGCCGTAGCCGTCATGTATTTCGTACATTATTATAACCAATATAATTTGACACGCTTGATAAATTCTCTAATATGTATAAAAAAAAAAACAGTACTACAATTTTTATTTCAGCGCATATACTTGCAATGGCGACTAAAAATAAAACTCATGAGCATATTGTATTGAAATATTTATCATTCCTTTTTGTTTTTATTAGTATTATTATTATTATTATTGCAAAATCTTGTGGGGATTGTGAGTGGAGTGAGTAGAGGACAAATCCCTCTATTTCATTATTATATCGATGGTTAAAGTGTAGTTTTAGTAGTTTTACTGTATGTTGTACCCGAGTGGCTGAATTATTGTATTATATTTTGTTCTGTGATAACTGACGAATCCAAATATCGCATTGGAAATTATTACAAAATTATCTTTATTTATAAGTCATGAGTGTTATGAGTCTACGACCATATTATACGTCCAGAGTTACATCATTTGATCGTATAATAATAATTTAAACGTGGTTTTTAATTATATAATGACAACTGATAGGTATATTATATTTGGCTAACTATTGCAATTTGCATAAGCTTAGATCAAGACCATATAGACTCTATGTGTGATATAAGGTTATGATAATGTTATTATTATATATAATTATAACAAATTATTTGGATGAAACGGGCTACTATATGAGCTGTTTTTATTTTGAAGCGTCTCATTTGACAACGATGATAGGAATATTATTATTATATTATAATTCTTATCATGACATTTAGACGTGGCTTATAACATAACATTTTGTTTTGACTTAGGAGACGCTGAGAAAACAGAAAGTAATATGGTAAAAATCGAATTGGGATGTGGGTTTCGATACTTGATAAAAGCACATGAATATTAAATTAAATTAAATACCTATTTATTCATAATATAGTAGGTAACCGCATTTTTCACCTAAGTAAGAGTTACGGCAGGAAGTTGACTGTTGGTCTTTTAAATTTAAATTTTCTAATTATTGCTATAATTATAACGTTTTTAATTGTATTATTATCTATTTATTTTAAATGAAATACAATTATTATACCATAATAATATTAAACTATCATGTTTATCATGTATAGGTACTCCGCCCATATCATTTAGAGTTAACCTTCTATCAACGCACGTTAATTATAATTTATATATATAATATTAATCATTAGAATATTACAAAAATATAATATATATTATATATTGGGTAGGTAATATACATGTTATGATGTATGTACTATTTGCGACAAGTGCACTACTTTTAGACTTATAACTATTAGCATAATATCTATAAACATTTAATATACGTCATTATGCACATTATATTATAATATAAACATATTGAAATGTTGTAAGAAAGTCGGACGACCGAGGTACTGGCAACGCGCCTCGTCGTCCGGATAGTATACCTAATATTCTACTCTTTGGCGAATAATTATAATATTTATATTTTTTTCTCTCTCCACCGAACTAACGGGTTTTTAGGCTTTTGGTATTTATTACGTAGGTATATTATATGCATACAATTATAATTGGTGTAGGTCAGTTTCGATAGATGATATATACGCATATTTATGTTGCGTTTGCGTTGTATACACATATGCATAAAAATATATAGAGAGAGATGACTGCAGCTAACTTGCGTCTATATATACTTGTGCATAAAATTGAAATTGGCGTAGGTCAGTTTCGATGTGTTTATACGAGTGCATTGCGTTATTATACCTGTCCGACGCTATGTGCATGTGTGTTATAGAATTATATAAACTTTGTGAATACAATTATTAAAATCGGAACAGCATGTTGTAGGTCAGTTGCGATATTATTAGTTAGTAAATTTGAATAGGCGTCTTATTATATATGTAAACCTATGTATATATATATATAGGTATAAATGGTATAATGTAAAACTGATGCGTATAACTAATATTGGTGTAGGTCAGTTTTTAATGTGCTCATAATGCATACTACTACGCGTCGTGTTTTATACATGATAATTACATGTATAATATCCGATTCCGAACAAACCACAATGAGTATAAATACGTCATTTTATACACTAACTTTGTGCTCATTGGACCGTTTAATAATTGTGTGTGCGTGCAGACAGATACACAAATAGGTACGTTTTAAAGGTTAAATTTTTTTCCTCGCGAGTTTTGAAAATTCAAACTTTCGAGTTCTCAAAATAAATAAAAAGCCAATAAATTTGAAAATTTAGCAACTGAGTTAGTAGAGTATAGCGTAAACGTTGAACTTTTAACTTATTAGTTATTAGTATCAATATTGGCAACGATCACATAATATAACTAAAAGCGATTGAATATTTAATTTGTTAACTTCTAAAATGAAAAAAAAAAATATGAATCATCAGTCAGTAGATATTATATTGTTCTTAAATATTTCGAAATATTGTTTATGTAACTTGTTTATTGTAAATTATTTAATTTATTATAATTATATTTAACCTTCAAATTTTTCTTCGTCGGCTTAAAAAAAAAAAAAATCATACTTACAAACGTCATTGTTTATGTTATAAGTAATATTATAGGTAAACGTTGAAGAAACTACAAATCTTGTAATCTTTATATATGGTTAAAAAAAAAAATTGAATTTAAAATAATTGCTCAACAAAAATGTTTCAGACAAAGAATTTAGAACTAAATACAAATAAAATGCTATATTAGGTAAGCATATATATATTTCAAATTTTGATAGACTTGATTGAAAAACCGGTAATTAGTTGTCATACTGGATCATTCGCAGAATACGTAGTCATGCAAGTGGTAAGTCACTTAATGTTAAGGCAATTTATGGAAACTACACGTATACAAACGACTTAAGGTCATTCATTGTCAAAGTATATAATTTAGTTTGATTTTTAGTGAAATCAAAATTAAAAGGTATGATTAGTTTTTATATTGTTTATTACCCTGAACGCGAGTTGGATGGACAAATAACATCAAACAGAAAAAAACAAAATATGTATTTGAAAATCACTATAAAGTATAAAACATTTTAATTTTAAGTTAATTAGAGTTATAGTTTTAAAAAATAGCATGATAAATATATTTACAATGTTATACTGGGTGTTTAATAACTTTGTAAGGCACACATAGAAATGGGGTAGTAATTTAAACAACCAGTGTTGAGCATTAAACATTCTAAAGTAACAAACTGTTAATAGTAAAATTAAGATACTTTGTTGTTTTTATAAATTTATTTATGTTTCAATTAAAATCATTATAGGTCTCATTTAAAAACTATTGAAATAATTAATTTTAAAATTGTATAAAGTTTGTTTTTAGTACCAATATTCCTGTTTTAAGAATATAATAAGTATTTAAACGGTCCCAATGTTGTCTAAACTCAACAATTATAATTTGTTATTTTAAGATCACAGATTAGATTACATCAAACATATCATTATAATATTAAACTAACAATTTTATGTAGTTATTTTCAGACATTTCAGTTTTAAGTTTAAATAGTATTGTCGTCAATGTAATATATTTGTAAATATGTAACCACTACCTTCTAAAATTCGATTTGAGTTAAAATATAATTGTAAATTTTACTACTAAATGTTATTGTGATAACGCGTCTATGGAGTTATTTTGACTACAAACACACTCAAACGTTATTATTAATTTTACAGTTGTGATAAAAATAGGGTCGATATACATATAATTAGTAGGTATAGAGTATAGACGGTAAAGTATACCTAAAATTTGTTTTCAAGGCATAACATTTCAAATGAGTCTTTAGGACTAGGTAGTATAAAACAAACAATTAGGTATGAATAGAATAAAAATATATTTGAACTGGTGGAAAGGGTGAGCTCAGGGTTTTGATTTTGGTTAATTAGTTTGAGCCCCCTAGTTTTTTACTAGATAGGTAGACCGTGCATTTCTTCTTAATACTGATACTTACTCTTTTTCTTTGTTACCTTTATAATAAATTATTATTGAACGAACCTAATTCTATAATATTTTAACGATTTGTTTATATAGTGTATTTTAATATATTCCTATCAGTCCCGATAGGTAGTCTAATGGTTTAGCGCGTAGGATTTCAGGCAACATTTAGGTTAGGTAAATTTAATCAAGATGGTTAAGGCTTTAAAACAGTTAGTGTATTTGTTGGTGATTGATTACAACATATAAATCTCAGTCTTCTTTTTTTCTGTCGTAGCTATAGATTATAACATCTATTATAGCTACGACTTATACCTTGTAATAAGGTCTATATGCACTGGCTTATGCTAGCTATGGTTTGGTTTGGCACGAATGTGATAAAAACGCAACGTACATTATAATCGCTACTAAACGCGTGTACTATTTTGCCATAAATAATCCAATCGTATTAATAAAGTCGATGAAAAAAAATTCGAAAGTAAAAAATATTGTTATTATTTATTAATTTATTTTGTATTTTGGGTATTTTCAAAATATAATATACTTTAGAAGTATAAACAAAATAAATAAATATATATACATAATATATTTTTTAACTATTCAAAAATACAAAATATATTGTATTTTAAATTTATTTGAAATACCTATTATCCAATCCTGTTTATAGCTACAGTAAAATATAAAAATAATGTATATATTATATAATGTACGTAATTATAATTTATCTATTATATATGAATAAGATTTATCTAAATTAAATTATAATAGTAATGATTTGATTTAGAGACTATAGGTAGTTGAATACGCTTTACTGTTTACATAGGTAAATATTATAAATATTATTATATGTTGACACCTAATAGTTATTACAAAACGTTATTCATCTGTTTTATGTTAAGATTATGCGTTAGGTACTATTTGGCACGGTTATTATTAAAATAGACAAATATCTAAGTCAAGGTTGTTTTGAAAAACAGGTATTCAAATGTATGTATTTATTTCAACTTTTATGTATATAGAATACGTCATATTTCATCACTTCCGTTTGCCCTCAAGTCAGTAGATAGAAATATGGAGAAACATGTTTAATATGACGTGTAAACTTAATTTACACAAGTCGAATATAGCCAAAACAAACTTGCATGTAAAAACAACATAATAGTTATTTATATTCAAAACTAACGTATTATCTAAAATAATATTTATACATTTTTTAATCTATACGACTGTAAGCAATGAAAAATAAATGATTTTTCTCAAAAACATAAACGTTTTATAAAGGGATTTTTTTTTTTTTAATTAGATAACCGCCTTATAAGTTTGTATTAATAATTTTAACCAGATTTGCTAGGTTATCACTTACCAAAAATTCATTATAAGTATTATAAAGTATAATATAGTATGGTTCCAACGTAATACCGTTTATGTAAAATTTTATCATTATTCCAATTTTTTTCTATACTAATTATTGATCGTTTACTCAAATAGAAAACATGTATTTAAATACTTTATGTATAAATGAAAATGAATGAATCTAATAAATTATAAAATATGAATATTAAATACTCTTAATTAGGTATTTGAATACCTATAGTTCTTATTTAATCAAATTATTTGGACGTTTTTTAGATAAAAAAAAAAAGGAATTTTATATGTCATCGATTTTATCTCACATTATAATAGATACCTATCTATACAAGATATTATAATAATAGTTTCAATTTAACTAATATAACCATATATAATATAACGTCTTATTAAAATAAACACTATTAAAACTTTCGAATTTTGCTGATGGAATAGTTTTACAAGACGTTGTCACGTGAAAGTCTAGGCCCCCTCGTCTCCTGCGTTAACTATAGACTATACTATAAAAATTGAAAATGCTGGCTGTCACGAATTAACTGTTTATTCGTGATAACTGGTTACCTGACCCGGTTCAACTATACGCGGTATGGTTGTCGAAGAGGAATCCGTACAAAAAAAAAATGATAATAATAGTAATAGTAAAATAAAATCAAAAGGTAGTACATACAGAAACTTACCACATGTTATATTATTTTGCTAATCGATGTGAATCAAGTTGGGAAAAATAATAAGCAAAAACTCTAACAGAAATTATTATATGCCGTTAGTTATGGCCGCGCATAAGCGGTAAGGCAGCACTGACCTACGACTACGCCTCGCCTGTGACGTAAACAATACGCAAACAACTGCGATTATGCAATATTTGACAAAATGTCGTTTATTTATGTTTTCAGAAATGTTTCTCTTTAATATTTATGTTAGTTTTCTATCATTCATAATTATTAATCACGCGAAAACTAAATTATGATGACAAATTTAATGTCATAAACATTAATAAATAGTAATTTACTATAGATGGAGAGAAAAATACGAGTTAACGAAATTAATTCAGCCTTTTTGTTTTTTTCACCGACTTAATGAGGTTTGTTGAACTTTTGATTAACATAGGTCAGAGATAATTTCAATGTTTTTTTTTCTTTATTTAGACCTGCTAATACAACTACACACAACAACGTATATTTTTTTAGAAAAGATGCCATTCAATTTATATCAAAACAATTTACGTTATACCTACACAAATTCTGGGTAACAGTAAAATAGTAAGACTACATATTATTATTTACATGAAGTAAATAATTAAATATGATGTATTTTATAATGTGTGATACGAACATCGTAATATTATTGCATTAACCTACAACTTACAAGTATAGGTAAAGGTAGGTATGCAATAATACATGTAAGTAGAAATTTGTACACTTTAAATCATGTTACGAACCTTAACGAATTTTAAAATGTGTTTATAATTATGTCTAGCGTGTCCAATGACAATAAATTTAAAAAAAATATAATACTGGAAATGGACTGTGCATCTTTATAATAGGTAATACTGTACTTATGCTAATTATTAAGTAAACGAAAAAGATAATTCATAAATAATGTTATAATAAAAATAAGAAAATGTCTTTAGATATAATTAACATGAACAATATTAG
>VUJU01001652.1:1624-45534 GCA_009835225.1 Aphis craccivora
AAATAAGTAATAGTTTTTTTTTCCAAAGACTCAAAAATCCATTTAAAATTTTAGATATAGACCAATATTCATTACTCAATAGGCATATAGGAATGGGTTAGATAAAATGGTAGGTATAAATATTCTTCCAACATTTGAACACTTCATAAAAAACTTGAAGAAGGTAAGAAATTTAGTATTTAAGCATTATTTAAAAATTGAAAAAAATTATACCTAAAATTTTTGTTTTTCAAAATTTACCAATTTACTGAATTTTACGTAAATTTCCGTAAATTTTACCGGAAAATTTACCAAAAATTTTTTACCTGTAAATTCCACATCTCTATATATGTGTTCAAGTAAATTTATTAGTAGGTACACTAGGTACCTATATTATAGTATAGGACATAGGTATCCTGGTATCATGGTATTAATACTTTTATAGTTATTTATTAATTCATTTAAAACAACACAATATTTATTTGTTAATATACGTTTTATTACTTTATTATTGAGTATAAATACTAGTATTTAATATTTATAATCAATGCTTTTATTTTGTTCATAAACTTAAAATATCATGTAAAAAATATTTTTAATATTGTATTTAAATACAGATACCAATGCTATAATATAATATACATATTATATAAAAACATTTAATGCCAAATATAACTACTTGGCATGTACTACCAAATCATTCAAATACTTTTTTAGTTAAACATATCTAATTGTACACGTAGGTCGTAGGTAAACAAATTAATAATTTAATAATTAGAAATTACTTATTAGGTACCTATTTTAAATTATAATGTCACATATAACTATATAAGTATCACTAAAACTTTGTACTACTTAATTACTTTTATACTGAAAAATAAAAAGAGAGAGAAACGGAAAATTAACATAATGCTCTTATGTTATCTCGCCAAGAATAAAAAGTCGGGCTAGCTAGGCCCATTATACATGAAGTTATTTTAAAAAAGTGGGTAAGTGGGTACCGCTCTGCTGTACATGAGGTGTCGTATGGATCATTATTGTATATATAGGAGTGTTAATGTATACCTTATATAGAAGTATGATACTCATCACTCCCACTGCGATCTGATATATTATACACGCACATTGGACATAGCATATAATATTATAATTATTAAAGAATCACTTCACTAAACAATTAAATACAATGTGAGAATTTTCAAACAAGTTGATGTTTATTAAAATAATACAGATTTGCTACCGATACAATTATATTAGTGTTGCATAACGATATCAGAGGTAATAATGACACTATTATATGTAATATAAAAAAGCGGGCAAGTAGGTACCGCTCTGCTGTACATAATGTGGCGTGTGGATCACTATTATATATTATAGGAGGGTTAAATTTGAATCCAATGATAATATCATTGTTTACGAAAAACGATTCTGGACGAAGATGATTTGTCAGCCTAAGATATAATTTTTAGTGGTTGGTGAAAATGGTGGTTTATGTTTTAATGGCCTAAATACATCAAAATTTAAGTTTTTTTATAATTATTATTAGCTAAACTTATGAAAAATCTCGTATTAAATTTTCAACTCTTAGCTAGTTATACAAACATTTTTTATGAATTATACCTACAAAATAATTTACAAATATTCATGGTTTTGACGAATTGTTGTCAATATTTGAACTTCAAATGCTAATAAAAAAAAATTATGCCTATGTATTCTTATAATTTTTAATCACTATAAGAATAACTTATGAGGAACTTTGTATTAAAATTTTAAGTATTTTGATTGTGCCAAAAAAATTTTATCGACATTTCAAAAAAAAATTTTCAGAAAAATTAAAAATTTCAGTTGTCTATAAATAGCTCAAAAAAAGTCAAAATATTTTGAAATTTAAATCATGTAAAGAAAACGCGAATCTTAATAACTGGTAAAATTTTCAAGTAGGTATCTACAACTTATACTTTTTGAATAATAAACAATATTTAAAATCGTTTGAGGATAAATTGTTATCGTTACGCTATTTCTTAAAAATTTAAAATTCAAACGCGCTTAAAATTTTTCCTAATATGATGCTACGAGTTTTCTCTATAGCTACTCGAAGGAAAATTTATGGAAAACTTAGTGTTGTATTTTTAATCCTTAGTTATTAACACAAAAAATTTTATGATTTTTCAACAATGCACCAACTAGATTCATTTTAATATTGGAAAGCACCCCCAAGTTTGAAATTGAAGCATTATTTCGACACGTTCTCGTGTACAGACAAAAAAAAAAAAAAAAAAACACAACATTGTAAAATCAATACATTCATCGCTTTGATGAAATATATTAAAATATGTTTTATTTTATTTCTTTAATAATTATGTTAATGTTAATTAAACTTATAAACGATGTTATATGATGTATAAAATAAATAAATATTTGATTATTTGATGAATAATTATTTTGAATTTGAAAAGTATTTAATTATAAAAAAGAAATACCTATGTCTAATACAGTATAAAATATTTTCCAAATAACATTATCATTATAAATAATTGCATTTATTCTAAAATGCTGTAATATAGATTATAGATATTAGACAGGTACACCATGATATAACATTATAGAGGTACCTATATCTAATATCTATGGTGTACGCCAGTCAGCGAAATGAAAATAAATAATGGCGGCAAAATGAAACTACGTCGAAATGGAAAGATCACTACGATCCTAATAGTCTGACCTTGTGAGTTGTGATTCAAAAAATTCCAAACCAAAGAAAATCGAACTATTACTATCAGATAAATTACAACAATAAATTTCTTTGAAAATTAGATTTCAAATTTCTACATAGAATATGTATGTATTTTTTGCTTATGCATGTGCCAAAAAAAGTGAAATAATTTTTTTTAGTTTACACTTGAAAAGTATAGGCCATAACGTTTACTCAGGCGTTTGCTAGATTGACGGGATCGTCGGGATCTCTAAATGGCAAAAGAGGACTTTGGGTCTGCAGTATTATAGGGGTCCAGCTATCTTAAGAGTCTATCTAATTATAAATTAAATTTGAATTTACGATACGATTTTTTTTTTTAATATATAATTATACTTTATAAAATTTAAACGTGAGATCAATAATGAGATATTACCATTAATTTTATCATATTATAAAATCAATGATATTACTATACAACAAATGGAATTTCTTTAAATAATTAAAATTTAATCTTACATGAGATTTAACGAATAACCTGTAAAATTTACGAAATAGCTAGTTAGCCATAATTATTCTTGAATCACATAAAATAACTAAAAAAATGCAAATAACATAAGGTTAGAAAATGTAAAACGAATTAAAAAATAAAAAGTTTTTTTGAAAATAACTCAAAAACAGAAACTTACGGAAAACTTAGTGTTGTATTTTTAATCCTTAGTTATAAACACAAAAAATTTTATGATTTTTCAACTTAAAAATTACTTGCAATTTTTCGCATTTTCGACAGATTTCGTAATAATTTGAACTATAAACGCTTATAAAAAAAAATTGTGACTTAGAAAAAATCATAAGGAACCTTGTATTAAATTTTCAAGTTTGTTTGGTCATCCAAATTTTTTTTATTGACACTTAAAAAAACAATTCTCATAAAAATCGAAAATTTCTATGGTATATAAATAACTCAAAAAAAATTAAAATATTTTGAAAATTAAATCATGTAAAGAAAACGCCAATCTAAATAATTGGTAAAATTGTCAAGTATCTACGACTTTTATTACTTTCTATGGTCTATAAATAACTCAAAAAAAGTCAATTTTTTTTGAAAATTTAACTGTATATAGATAACACTGACATAAACATTTGATGAAAATTTCAAGTATTTACAGTGATTAGTTTTTGAATTACAACCATACAAAAAAAATCGATTTGATCGAAAATTTGACCTCTATAATGCACCAAGGATATTCACTTTTACATCGAAAATCACCCCCATACTTTGAAATTGGAGCAGTATTTCGATTACTTAGCTGTACAGACACAAAAACAAAAAAAAAACACACATCATTGTAAAATCAATACATTCATCACTTCGTTCAGAATCTAAAACGTATAAATTGAAAAAAATAAATTGTAATTTTTTAAATATTAATAAATATTTGTTTAATGCTCATTTAATATAAGTTATATTTTGTAGTATTTTATACTACGTATATGATTTTACTATTTTATTAGATTTTTTTAGTTCATTGAATTACTTGTAGTATGGTATTTGTACATATAGATTATATAATTGGTCATGGGTAAAAATAGTATAGAGGATTAAAATTTGTTTTGAAGGCCTGTCTAGTGCCTATAATATAGAGTACAGTCGTACAGACATCTTATATGTAGGTAATAACAAGACGGAACACAACACCTTGGTCGGAATCCAGCAAATCATTTTAGTAATCACAATAATCACTAGGTAGTATTTAAGTACAAGATACATATAGCTATTAATGTGCTTTATGAAATTAATTGTTGTACCGTGATTACTTAAAAGCAATTCACAGAATTATTTAAGAATTTATAATATATTAATTTATTTTAGTATAAATATAATGTAATCCATAATTGTAGTGTTCTTACTATTGTGGAAATAAACAAATTGCATATCATCATAACGATTTATTATGTATTTTCGACACTTAGAATTTTAGAAGGAGAAATAGATACATATAGATATAATATAAAATACAAGAAGGTCATGTTATAGGATATAGTTTTTTCTTCATAAGTATTCTTAACAAAATATGTGATTTTTTTTTTCTAGCTCGTGTTTATATATTTTGAATACAATTCTAAGGACGGAATTACTCGTGCAGACACTTTATAAAATAAACAACGATCTATTGTAGAGTACTGTACCTAACATACCATAAATCATCATTCATCATTGATATCAGCTTTTAACAGTTTAAACAAAATATAATATTATTAATATTCAATAAAATATTTTATTTTATATTGTGAATAATAGGACGATAATGTTTGGACACTGGTCTATCTAGTTACACACTTGTCAGAAGAGGATAGTGATGATGTATTGTAATTTGTGAATTGTGATACCTATATTATTAATTTTTTTTCTCGTGGATAAAATTATTTATTAATTTTAAATCTTTTTACTAAAGTATAGTTTAATACGAAAATTAGATCGTGTACAAATTAATAATTAAGCGAGACTGGATACAGGAGACAGTAGTTTAGGGTGGGTAACGTCTGTAATTGCACCTTCGGAGGTATTCGATTTAGTGATCATCAGATTAATATTAGAAAATAAGAAATATCAAGATAATAAGAATATCAGATTAAAGTATAATCTAGGTATAGACTAAGTAGTCTATATAAAAATACTAATTATTTAGTTTTAATTTAATTATTACTACGTTATCAACAGTGAACCATACTTTACGTATTTACGCGTTTACTTTTATTGTGTAGGTACCTATAAATAAGCAATTTTGAAATCATGTACCTATCTATTATGTTTTAAATACTACTTTACGTTACTACACTACCATAGTGATTTTCAACCTGGGGATAGTACCCCAACAAGGGTTACAACTTACGAATGATAGGTTTGGGATTACCAAAAATAATATACGAAATTATTTTTCCATATTACTTAAAAATAAAACAAAGTTAATTTTATTTGTTCTATATATATATATTATATATACAATAATATAATATGCCATTATTAAACTGTTCGTGACTCGTATTGTATACACTAACATATATTTGAATATTTTCAGTCGTAAAGTTCGTAAAACAAAAGCAATTGATGTTTCAGTTTAAGTTTTGGTTTTAAAAATACTAAATTAAGGTATTTGATAAAAGGTTGTTAGGTAATACACACTATATATACTGCAGTATATGGTTAATGCTATTATTGGTTTAAAAAATTACATTCATTTCTTTAATTTTTATATGTTTGTTTATCAAGAATCAACTTGTTCTTGTATGGTATCTTCCCCTTTATACCTTTACCGATTATACTAACTAGTACTGTTACAGTAATAATATATACCTATTACCTACGAGTTATACGATGCACCTTTAAGTTTTTATTTAATTATTTATAAATAAAATATTGTTTATAATTATATATTTTTCCTGCTAATAACATAGAGCCAATAGGTATAAAGGTATATGTAGAGTATCAACTATATAATGAAATAATAAATATTTTATTTTTATATTTTTATTATTCATTATTTATTATTAAATCATAAATAAGAGGAAAATTCAGGATTTATAGTATTTTACCTACCTATATCAGTTATAGATAACCAATAACTTTTGTCATCAGTAGTTTTTATATAATATTTACTAAATTATTTGACTATTCGATTTATGAATTTGCATTGATATAATGCGGGTGAAAAAGTTTTGTAATTTAAAATTGATTATCATTAAACCATGTCAAAATGAAAACAAACCGTGAAACATATTTTTTAATTTTAATAGTGAAATATTTATTTTATATCATTGAAAAATCTAATAATTGAAAATAACCATTGTGATTGCAATGACACTATATAAATTTAATTATGTATAGGGAATAATGTAATATAATTTTATTATAATCATAGTTAATTTTAAGTTTATATACCTTTACATATATATACAGGTATTTTTAATTTATTCACATTATCTCTTTAGTTTGAGGTATTTATTATCACTAATAAATTACAAAACTAATCAAGAGAATTCAATATTTAAATTTTGAATCACTTTTATGCATAATATTTTGCACAACAGTATAAATGTATATGATATAATTTTATTAGGTACTTACAAGATTTATATGAACGTCTAGTTATCAAATTGTAATAATCATCAATGATTTTTACGTACAGCTAACAAAACATTTTGTTGATGCATGGTAGTTAAATATTATAGAAGACTGCAATATATCTAACATATACCTATAATCTTTAAATACCTATTTATATCAATAAAACATCAGTAATCTGATTTATGACTTTTGATGAATTTGAAATTACAATTATTTATAATATATAATTATAATAGCTATCACCTATACCTAGTTATATGTTATATATGCATATTTTAATAATTTAGTATTCACTACATAAAATTACTCTATTTGCCATAATGCCCTTTTGGCTATTGACTATACATATAAAAAAATATGATAAATATGATACACCTATAAAAAGGTCTCAAAGGATCATAAATCATAATAATATTAAAATTGTCAGTATTCAGATTGATAAAATATTTTTAAGTTTTATATGATATTGCGGATTCCAACGAAATAAACGCATATATACCATGTTATTTGTGGAAAATAGGAATATTTTTTCAATCACACATTATAGTACCTATATGGATATATCTTAAACTTACTGTTAATATAGTACAATACGTACGTTTATAATAGTTATATATTAGTTATGTTATTGTACGGTATTAATTGTTTATTTAGACTAATACGTACGTTTATAATAGTTATATATTTGTTATGTTGTTGTACGGTATTAATTGTTAATTTAGACCAATCAAAATTCGATAGAGTACATACAAACTTACAACATCATACGAATGTTAAGGACTTGTGCAACATATTTTTCTATCTACGTAGAGACAACGATCGTGCGTTCTCGCAGACAGATTACAGACTTGGTTTGTGCAGGTGGCTAGAAAAAACTAAACAGATGCCACTACCATTACTTAAATTATGTCAGAATAATAATTTAAAAACGTTTTTACTTATTGTGATAAAATATCAAAATATTACCTTTCTTATTGTATACATTGCGGATAACGTAGAGAGAAAGTAACTGTGTACGCGTTTGCGGTTAAACCACCAGATCATTAAATTCAAAATTGGCATTGCTATTTTTACTGCAGCTACTGATCCGCTACCCAACACCTATATTATGATGTTGCTACCGCGTTTTAAACGAAATCGCTCGCACGCTGTATAATAATAATAATATTACGTTATTATCAATATTATCATCATGGACGATTCGAGCGTAGCGTTACGAAGATCAGCCTGTATGACGCAGTGACGCACACGCGCCCGATACGGTCCCTGCGCACCCCGTTACGGAAGGGTGCGCATGCGCGCCGGCCATAGCCCTATAGTCAGCGCGCCGTGGCGGCGGCGACGGCACTCGGCATTTACCGCATGCGACACACGTTATCGGCGTCGGTCCTATGAAAAGGGGAGTGGTGGGCGGCGGCGACGACGGAGGGCACAGAGCAATGATGATAATAATAGTAATAATAATATACCGAGCTCAACACACTAGACAGTACACTACTGTTCACCAGTAGTGACAGCCGCCGGTCGTCCGTCGTCAGTGTTTCACGTATTTTTCCCTCTCAAAATTATAATTTTTTAATTGTAGCTCCCGCATGGCTGTTGTACGAAACCGCTGGAAACGATCGAAATCATTATAATACAAATTAAAACGAACACGCGAAAAACAAGTTCCCGAACGAACGGAAATAAAATTAGTTTAGTCGTGATCGATAATTTTTTTGTTTTGTTTACGACTCGTTTTGCGTACGACAAACCGCCAAGTGAATTCCCGTGCTTATGTTATAGACGACGGACACGGTTTTGAAATGTATCCTTACCGCGTCCGAACGTGACGTGATACACATTAGTCGTCGTATTTTGAGAATTATTTATATCAACACTATAAGCATATACACAACCTCTATTCGACTGCCTGTTTTCTTGAACCCCTTGAAAGCTCGCATTTAAAGTTTGTTTTGAAATATTCAATACGTGTACCCCAAACGGAGAAGTGATGGCGGACGACGTTAAGTATAGGACCGATGACGCGTCCAATAACAACGTGACCGGTAAAAGAATGCAAATGTTTCCGAAAAAGGCCGAAGTCGACTTGTCGTTTCAAAATCTCACCTACACCGTAAATACGTTCAGCAAGTTCAAAAAAGGTTAGTGTCGGCTCCATGCTACTTACCTTCGTATAATATAATATTTAATAACGGAACAAGGCTGTACTTTGATATAATACTGATAGGTAACCTGTATACGTGCGGATAGAAAATTATTAGTTTATCGTAGTATTAAGTTCGTATAATAGGTACCAATATATATGTACACTGTACACTGTACAGTGTACAATGTACATGCTTACTATAGTCTATTAAAAAATCGAAAATGATGCACCTACCTGTTATATCATAATTTTTATTTATCGAATTATTTTTATTTTAGTATTACCTATTATAGTAGTCAATTTTTTACACAATTATATCGACAGTTTGTACTAAAAATAAGTTTTAGTAGTACCTACTTAGCGATAGATTGATCTCACACAAATGAGCATAATATAATATTAAATATAATATTATTATGTTAATGTTGTGTTAATTATTATTATCACTGTTTAGTGTTTTTAGATTTATAAGTGGATATTATGATAAGACTGTACTTTGTTTTATAATCGAAAACTATATTTAAAAAAGCGGGCAAGTGGATACCGTAGTATATGTTATAGGAGGGTTAAATTTGAATCCAATGATAATTATCATTGTATACGAAAAACGATTTTGAACGAAGATGATTTGTCAGCCTAGGATATAACTTTCAATGGTTAGTGAAAAAGGTGGTTTATGTTTTAATGGCCTGAATACATCAAAATTTAAGTTCTTTTATAATTATTATAAGCTAAACTTATGAAAAATCTCGTATTAAATTTTCAATTCTTAACTACTTACACAAAAATTTTTATGAATTATACCTACAAAATAATTTGCAAATATTCAGGAATTTAACAAATTTTTGTCAATATTTGAACTTCAATTACTAATAAAAAAAAATTATGCCTATGTATTTTTATAATTTTTTAATCACTATAAGAATAACTTATGAGGAACTTTGTACTAAATTTTCAAGTATTTTGATAGGGCCAAAAAAGTAAAAAAAATTTTTGAAAATTTAACTGTATATAGATAACACTGACATAAACATTTGGTGAAATTTTCAAGTATTTCTAGTGATTAGTTTTTGAATTACAACCATATAAAAAAATCGATTTGGTTGAAAACTGGTTTTGCGTAAGAATTCCCGTTTTTCCATCACTTTTTTTTGTTTTTCTCGATTTTTTGTTAACTGTTGGAAAATGTTTACTATTGACCTCTATAATGCACTAAGGATATTCACTTTTACATCGGAAACTACCCCCAAAGTTTGAAATTGGAGCATTATTTTGACTAGTTATGCTGTACACAGACACAAAAAAACACACATCATTGTAAAATCAATACATTCATCACTCCGTTCAGAATCTAAAATCATTATTTTGAGGAAGTGAAATATTTTGAAAGAAACTTTCGAGAAATGTTGGTTGTAACGTGTGTTTGAAAATTATGTGTATTATTAGTATTATTACATGCATTACATTAATTACTTATACAGTTTGTATATAACATATTTTGTGTACTTTACAATTTTATATTTGTATTGTACCCATGAAATATATTTATTTTTTTGAGCGCTGTTGTAACATTGCATATTAAATATAATTTTCTAAGAATATAGAACACAAAGTATAAATTAATAAATACGTACAATTAATTATTGAAACAGAATTTAAAATGTCAATTGTTTTTAAATTAATTCTATTAAAAAAAAAAAAAATAATAATAATAAGTAATAAATAAATAAATAATTATTAATTACATTAAGTATACCTACAGTTATACATATTAGATGAATACTGAATACTTACTGGCTAATGAATACGGTGGTTATAATATAAATATATATATATTATATATGTGTTTAAAACAAATTTAAACGTTTGATAAAAAAATAAAATAAAATTATAAATAATCATATATTTACATGTGTAGATATTAGAATACTATAGATTATATTTCATAGGAAGAAAAGATTATCAAAATAAAAAATAAAATGATTGTCAAGGTAAAATATGGGGGTCAAGCTTATAAGAATAACATAAATAGTAAAATACAGTTAAAAAAAAATGAAGCTGATAAAAAAATAACATTTTTTTACAAGTTATAATGAATTAAATAAATTATTAACAAAGCTCGACAGAATACATCAACTACATGTGGTCACTTCGCTTCACTCATAATATCTATGCATTATAGATAGTTATTATTTTATTTGTTAGGTAGGTACCACTATACATTTTAAATTAATAATAGATACAATATATTGTACTCGAAAAAACGATTATAAACGAGGCTTGTCGGTTTATAAATAGGTTTATAATGTTAATTATTTATAGAACATTTATAAGTTATAACATTATAAAAAGTTGCTAGTTAAATAAAAAAAAGAGTAAAGAATTAAGATATTCAAAGTATATAGAATATTATAATATAGAATCATACTATACTTAATCACTATATACATAACATCCGAGATAACATCCTATTCTTATACAATAATTGTTATAATTTGAAACTTATATATATATATATATATATACTTATAGTAGCTAAATTAAGTGGTGCAAATGCACCACCAGTTTAGAAATGCGGTACCTAGTGCAAGATGCAAGTTCATATTATTGCACTACTAGAAAATCATAAAAATGTATACACTTATAATTTAACTCCTATAGGTAAAGGAAGGAAAGGAAACATATTTTGTTTTATAAATTACAAGTATGTACCTACTCGTATAAAACTGTAATTTTCGAGGTATTTTTTGTACAAGTTTCGTTTTGTATTTATATCTTCAATCCTGCTTCAACGGTATAACTTCATGCTCGATAAACATTTTTTCAACTATAATATCAATTATCTATTATTATATCCAGTATTCAGTAGATATTTAGTAATATACTATAAAATAAAAGTCTTCAACAGACAACAACAGTATAGTTTTTAGCCTACATTAACTTATTAGCTAAAAATATTTACCTGTTAATAACTATTATAATATACTTATACAGAATAATATTATTTACAATCTTTATTACGTAGAAAAATTTTTGCTGGCTTTAATACACTTGGGACTGTTGAAACGTTTTCTTTAACTACTTCACATACAAATTGATCCTAATATTAAGACTTTTTTAAATTACACAAAATATGTATAGTATTTAATATATTATAAGTATTTAATTTTTTTTTCTCAAAAAACAATTATAACCTAAGTTACATCTTATAAAGTATATATATGTAATGTAATTTTTCAAAATGATTGTAGGTATAGCTTACAAATAATATATTATTTTAATTTAATAGTACATTAAATAAACATAATATGTTGAATCTTCAATAGTTATCAATTTATCATAAAATTATATAGGAAGTATAATAGTACTAACTAGTTGCTTAATAAATATTAATATCATAATATCTACATTTAATTCGATGTTCTCTGTCAATACTTATAGTATTTTATCAATGCCAAGGTTAAATTACTATTCTATATTTTGATATTTCTAGATTCCTATATTTATTTGTAGTTGTCGTCTATCTGCCACTCATCACTCAAAATATACACAATGAATAATTTATAATGAATATAATACCTACCTTAAAACTTGGATTTTAACTCTTGTTAGTATTTCATTTTTACATTAAATTAATTCTGTTTGAACTATTTGATTAAATCATCACATTAAGTATGTACAATTTTAAATTTCTTTTGAGATTTCGTTTTTGAATATTTTAAATAGATTTATGATTTACTTATTGAATCTATAGAATCTATATCCTAATACATTTAATCATATGCGAGTTATTTAAATATGAATATTTATTACATAATATTATATAGGTACTAAAAATTATAATATAAGATAATAAAATTATTTTTTCAATGGAACAAAGATCACGCATCCGGTCCTGCCGATAAAATCAAACTTCGTTGAAACTGTATTTGTCAATTTTTTTGGTAGTCAACGGAGCATTAACACAACATTTTTACTGTGATACGTTTCAATTGGATAGATAAACTAAGAGTTCGCATTCTAAATAAATTATTATTTATTATTAATGATCCACCGTATGGGATGTATCTATCATGTAATACGAGTAGTTCATTTAAATAATATAATATTAACTTGGACAATTTAGTTGATACTTAATTAGATTATTTTAGTTTTAAACTTAATAAATAAATACAATTTAATATTGAATAAAAAATTAAAAACTACCATCATAAGTATAGGGATATTGTTCTTCAATAATTATAATATTATTACCAATACAGTTCCCTAATTTTTAATTTTTGTTAAAATGTAATACTTTGTGTTATTAGTTAGGTATTAACTTTAAAGTTACTTGTTTCTTAGTCCAAATGATTTTAGATACTCTTAAATTTAATTTTTTATAATTATAATTATAAAATATAAATAAACATTAAAAGCACACTACTGCACTGCGCAAATGAAAAAAATACCTATAAAAAAAAAATTAATTAAATTCATAATAGTTAAGACAATCAATTCAAAATAGTGACTTAAATAAATTAAAAGTGAAAAGTAGCTGGTAACTACTCTACTGTATAGTAATTAGTAAGAAAAATAATTCTATAAGAGCAGCGTCAGTCAGTTAGTCTACCTGTATAATGTATAATCTAAGTACCTACGTATATTTATTGATTTGTTTTTTGAAAGTGTTATCATAGTAAATAATTAATTTTACTAATAGTATTACGATAGGTTGATTACATTTTTTCCAAAAACAATGTAATATACAATTATATATATATTATTATTATAGAATTTTAGAAAAACTAGATTTTTTTTTACATTTTTCACTAAAAAATAATTTCTAAATTTTCGTTTTAATGTTCAATTTTTAACTTAATATATTTCTTTACAAAAATCGTACCTATGTTTCTTCAATATTTTTAAATACCTAATTGTAAAAACAATTTATGAGCAATTTTTATTAATTTTTCGAACCTTTAGACTGACAAAATTCTCTGGTTACCTGGTTACCCATGGTAACGGTTTCCAATGATAAAGAAGACATAAAATGTGGTACTTCATTGCAGACTCGTATATAATATGATTTTAAAAAATGACAACAAGTGGCTGTGGTTACCTCGCGTACCGAGACACCTAATGAGGGGAAGAAGCGAGCCGTCAGTGGTGGTTTTTTTACGAATATTCTTTTTTCCTTTCTTTTTTTTTTTTATCTTTTCCTAATTTTTATGAAAGTACTGGTAATTTTTTGATTTGTACCCACAGATTTCTATATAGAACTAGATAGCGAACTCCCGATATCAATTGAAGCCAGGTTTTTCGGTTGGCATTATATGGTATTTTATAATATGGTAAATATTAATTATGTTGTATTGTATTTTATGATGTCTAAACCTGTTGTTTGAAAAAAATTAAAAATATTTTATATAAATCATTTTTCATTTATTTCTATTACTATTAAAAACGATGTTATTCCTAATACACTTTGTATAGGAAATGTAATGTTTTGCCAACCGACAAAATGGTGGAAACTGCAGACACTCGAGTTTCAATGTTAATAATATAAATAATATACGAGTTCTTCATCTAGTTAGTATAGAAGTCTGTGTTTGTACTACTCCCTTAAAAAAAACCAGCTGTAAATACTTTTCTTCAAAAACAAATTGTTGAAACTCTAATGTTTTTACTAATCCAAAAAGCGCTGAGAAACAAAAACAAATACCGAGACACATCTAAATCTTTGAAAAATAAATACATTCAGTGTTTCACTCTGATTCTAAAATTGGACGATAAGTCATTATAATATGACTATATTATTAACTAAATGACAGATTACCGGAGTATGGTAAATCAAGATTCAAGAATAAACTTGATGGCTATAGGTTTTCGTCTGTCGGTATTGATACTTTACGCAGACGTGATGACTTACGCCGATTGCGTTTTATCTCTTTAGATATTTTTGTGCACTGTTACACGATGATGATATCATATTATAATGATTATGAATCATTCTAAATAAGTTTTTTGTAGCTTAGATAAGATTCGTAATTAGCTACACTTTTTATTTGATTAGACTTTAGCTAATATTATACAGTACAATGTACATACATACTTGTTGATGCGCTGTAATAAAATTTGGTTGAGAATAAATATTACCTGCCACTTAACTCCTTTTATCTAAGTTTGAAACATTTTTAAATTATAATAAACTATAATTAAATATCTGATTGAATAATGATGTATATTATTTAATATTTATAAATATTATATTATTTACCAAGTTCTTAATTATATATTTCTCTGTACCTACATAAAAATATATTAATAATAGATTCACTAATTAATTGTAAAACGTAGAATATTATATACAATAATGATATTTTTACAAATTAATTTAAAGCATACAATATAACAATATACCTACGTAATATTCGAGTACTTGAATAAAATACTTACAAAATACAAAAGTAAAATATATTTACTTACACGTCATGTTACGTGCTTATAAATTATTATTGTTTATCATTTTAATTCAAAATAGTTTAACGCGATCAAATAATTTTAATATTTTATAAATTTAAAATTAAATTATGTCGTTGAACTCAAGTTAACCCAATCGATATAAGACAAATATATCGTATGGTTAATGATATAAAACATTAATGTGCCAAACTCCTTAAGTCTAAAAGCTTTAATGACTTATAGGAGACTTATAATAAGCATCTGCAATAAATTACAGCCATTTTGTATTATTATTTTTGTTTTTTACTTTTTGAAATTGTTTTATTATATAATATAAATATAAAAATGTAATAATATATTATTTTAATAAATACTGTTATCTGATTTATTCAATATGAAAACTAAACAATATTGAATTAAATTTTAAAAATATGAATCATTATTCATTATAACATGCGATATTAATTAATTTCTTAATATGATATACGATATATCTATAGGTACAAAAAAAAAATATATATATATATGGGCACATGATATTGTAACAATTACCACCCGTCATATACTCATTTGTACAATTAATTACTTAGGTAATACTTCTAACCTAATGTTTGAATCTTAACCACAGTATGAGTGGTCAGGTTAAATTATTTTAAAGAATTATGATTTCAAAATAGTTATTAAGCCGTTTTATAGATTTTTATTGGTAAACATTTGATTTATAATGTTGAAATATATACGTTTAGCACAAACAAATAAACGTGTTAGCTATTGTAATTATAGTTAATTTAATTTATATCTACTGTATATTGTATACTGTTGGATTGATAAGAACTATTTGTTTTAACAAATATATTTTTGCTGTAATTTTTAATTTATTTTATATTTGTTATGCTAATTACATAACTATAATAGTACGGGTTATTTGAATATTTTTAATTCTTTACTAATCGCTAAATCATACTCGAATATGACAAGTGATTGTATAGTACCTATATTAAGTTTATTGTTAATAATAAATGATGATGTTTAGATATTGTTCAATTAATTGTTCTTAGTTTTTTGAATGTAAATATTTTTTAAAGTATTATTAGTATTTTACTTAATTTTTTTAATGTATGGTCATCAAGATTCAAGGTTAAGACTTAGTATATTATGTTGTTTTTTTTTTTTAAATCAAAATATCCAGATTTCGTAATGAAATATATTTATTTGAAATGGCAAATAAGTGCTCTATGTAATTGTCTTTGGAGCAGAATGTAATAACGTTTATACGCAATAATACGTACCGAAATCAAATGACTGTGAATTGTTTTAATTTTTTATTTCTTCAAAAGTTCAAGATCAAAACATATATGAGTCAAGTCAAGTTGATTTTTTTTGTAGAAAATGTTAAGAGCACTAATATGAATTGATTTAGCTTTAATATATTTATATTTTAATGTCTTATTTTTAAGATGTCGATTGAAAGATATATGTTGCTTCTTTGTCATCTCTTCGGAGTTTGGACCCAATATAACTCGTATATCCAATATATATATATATATAATATTATAACATAAATTGGTCAACTATAATATAGTAATTAATAAGTATTATTTGCAGTATGAGTATTATTTTTGATTTTTGATCGCTGGTGCTTCCATTTATGTCTACAACAATATTATTACTTTTATACCTTATCCATCTGCAGACTCTAAATTATGCAGATGCTGTAAAAAGAATGTACAAGATATTTGATTTTTTTCTATTTATTTTCTATTTTAAGCTAAATGTAATAAGATATAAGAAACATTCTTCCTAAAAATCAATGTTAGTCATTTTTTATATTCATAACAAATGCATTTTTTTTTTTTTTTGAATAAGTGCATTCCTAATAGGTATATAGAAAAAACTTTAAGTTAATATTTTTTAGATTACAATAAATTTTAATTTAGTTAAAAAATAACGGAGTAGGTAAACTAAATCTTTAAAAATCATACTATTGAAGTTACACAAGTTTATTATAATAGTCGTACAATATTATAATAAATTATTACTACCTAGGTATAAACTAAATTGATAATAATTGTTAAAAATTAACATACATATATATAATATATATTTTAGTAATAATTGATTTTGAATAATAGCTAGTGGTCGTAATCGGAATTGGTTTTTTGAATGGATGTCACGTTTTTATTTTATGACTATTGCACGGTTTACTTTTGTTATGACTATGAGAATAGTTGAAAGTTTTCTGTATAAGACCATTCTCAATAATCAATAATTATTATCAATCTAGATTGTTGATTTATGTACTAAAACAAAAATTAGGGTAGTTATACCTATGACTTATACATGATAACATATACCAGTATCTGTGGTTGCCCACACTCCAGATTTGAATATTATAATAATATTATAACATTCGTTTATCAACGGATACACGTGACGCGTGACAGTTTTCAATAAGCAGTGAAAAAAAAATTTAAATAAAATATAATATAATATACATACACCTACTGCCATACAGTACACAGTACACACCAATAGCTTATACGTTTGAGTTTTAATAGGATGTGGTATACTCTCCTTCCTGTTTTGGCGATTAATTGTCCTTGATAATATTGTATAGGATAGTTATGATATTAATTTTTATCATCGTCTGAGAATATTATATTCATGTGATTCAAAATAATAACTTGATGAAACATCGCCTACGCCGACGCCGACGACACGTAGGTACGATATTTTGATATTGTCGGCGCGTCTCAACGAAGTTGCGTGTGTGACGTCTATACGGAACACGACAATGCACAAAATATAACCTATGAATCACACCGTACATGATGGTAATAATTTCGGTACCTGTAGTCGTGTCGTCACTTCTGGTTTTTGTAAGTGATTTTTTTTTTTTTGATCCCGCCATGCTTAGCGTAATGATTATTTGAGGCGTCACGACTGATCTAAAATAATTGGTCCCTATTTGTAGTATTATTTGCCATTCCTTTAGAAATTTTTCTTAAATAAAATATTATGTATTTATATTTACAGTGGGATCTTGATAACTCGAACCTCTGTATAAGTTGAATTTTCAACAACTCGAATAGGAATGCTTTGGTCCATAATAAAAAGAAATTAGTAGACAAATAAATGTATTCAAATATAAAAAGAAAACTTTTAACTTTTTGTTTTCTTTTTATATTTGAATACATTTTTAAACCCTTTTTAGGGTCAGGCTGTTAAAAAATGTGGGAAATTTGATGATACATTTCACTATTTATTTATTATATTTTATTTTATAGAAATATAGAATATTAGAATTGATACATATTTTACTTTTTATCCACCTATACTTGATTAAAGGTATCAAATATTGAAATATATAAAGCTATACTTTTAAATAAAATGAATTACGTGCCTATAATGGCTAATGCCAAATATATAATTTTAAAATGGAAAATAAAAAGATAACAATAAGAAATACTAAGATTTTAATACTGGTATTAATTCATATTTTAAACTAAGATGTTCCTAAGTTTGGAGAATAAATTACGCCTCCCCCTCATGGTATATAGGTATTTAAAAATATTAAATATAATATATTTAATTCTTTACTTAACTATGATTTATGTTGTTTAAAATATTAAAATGGCTCTATAAGAAAATTATATACACATTCAATAGAAATATTTCGATGTATTATGTACCACATGTACATGCTGAAAAATATTGAACATATTATAATAATGTTTGCAAATAGTTTATGCCATTCGATTTTAAAATAGATATGCATTTAAAACTAATTAAAACTCATAACCGCAAGTAGTTAGTAAAGTTTCTACACAAATTGTAATTTATTATTAATTATTAGTGAATTATTGTGGCAACTGGAGTCTTGGTGACCTTGAACCGGGTTGCTTTCTGTAATGTCAATGCCCGACTAACAATAATAATCGAAAGTGTATATAATATGGTCTTATATAATAATAAATAAATCACGGACTCTGAGTTTTTATTGAATTTAAAATAATATTTGATTTTGTATAATATATTATTGTTGATATTTGTTGGTTGATAATTAAATATATACAATAAACCCAATATAAACAAAGAGTTGTATATTGTATTGGTTTAACTTCTTCTATCACTAAAGTAAATAATATATCATATTAAGCCAACTAATTAGTATTTCTGATGCTTTATGCCAAAAAAAGTTCTAAAATTATCTCGAATAACGCTTGAAAGGCACGCATATTTAAATATTTTCAACTATTGAGTTACATAAAACTTGTATTATGTTTTATTAAATATTTTTATTGTGTACCTACTTGCCTATCTTATTATTAATATTATATGGTTATATACGTTTCCAATTTTATTGTTTTATTTCAATTATTTTATATCTTAATTACATTTTTAATTCGAGTAATTATATTTTTATATAGCTATGGAAATAATGATGATTGTGGTCTATTATATATATTAATATAATACATTATTGTTCATTTTTTAAGATACATATTTTCAAAATAATAATAATAAAATCAATTTTACAAATATTTTATATTAGGTGTATTATAATACCTATGTTAAAATGTGTCACTGAATTACTTGTAAATATTATTATTTCGAAATCTTTAAAAGAAATTTATTGTAATACCTAGCATTATTGTCATTAGAATTTTTTACTCGAAGTAACTTAAATTTATATTTTTTATTGAAATAATATGGTGAAACAATACAACCGACAATAACTAGTTTAATTCAATTTATTGAAACATTTGAATACTTTAACATAAAATAAAAATGTTTGAAGGATATTCGACATTAATAATATATTTTAATTGATAAATATAATAATCTTCCCACTTTTCATATAATTCTGATTTTTTTTAGTTATTATAATTCGATATTTTAATTCAGTTCAATAACCTCTTATCATTGTTCCTATTTCTATCATTGCTATGTAAATTCACGAAACAAATGTACTGTAGGTTAAGTAGGTTTAATGTACTGTAGGATTTCAATAATTAAACCCTATAATTAATGGCCTATTTATCAAAATGATAACATTTTACTAAATCAATAGTAGGTATAGGTTAAAATCAGAAAAAATGTAATATATTTCCCAACTATTGACATTGTATTACAGATACCAAGTTCTATAAATACTATTATGCTATTGTAGGATGATTTATGTATTGCATACGAAATAAATGCAATGAAATATATTTTTTAATTTGTATGACTAACAGTATTATTGGAATTTTACTATGAAAATTCCAAGTAAAATGTAATTAATATAATCTATTCTTCTAAATATTTTATATTTATTATTATAATATTATAGAACATAACATTTAATAAGATGTATTCATTAATCATTATCTAATCTAGCTTATTTACTTTTAGATTTTGAGAGTAGCTTCGAGTTATGATCATGCATATCGATGTTTGTTTTTTTTATTCAGAAAACATTACATTATATAGAAGGCTTCTATGTCTCCATTATGTTCATATTATACTAGATTAAATGGTATATAATAATTATTGGTTGGAAATGAACTTGAATGTGTTCAATATATATTAATGTAATATTGCTTTCAAATTGAGTATAATACTAGAATGATAATTTAATCTTTGTATAGTCAACAAAAAACAGTTTAAAGTTAGTGATAATAGGTAATTATACAATTATTGAACACACCAAGACCAACTAATCAAAAAAAATGGTTTCGAGTAATAAATATCTACATTTTAAATTATAACAAACAAATTTTCAATTAACTTATAATTTAGAAATTAACAAATTTCTATTTATTACATATTAACCAATCGTTGATTTATTTCAGTAATTGAATAACTATTATTATTATTTTTTTTTTGGTCAATAAGTAATTATTATTTAAATTATATTGGATCTTTAATCCTTAAATTGGCAAGTCGTACTATTTTGAGAATAAGTAATTAAAGTTGCAATATTTTATTTATATTTAAAAAAATTTTAACGCAAGTTTAAATAATTATACGCACGCGTCACGCGATGGATTGAATAACAATGTAGAATAAGTGGTATACAATTTTTTAAATTATTTTTTATGTTGTTATGTTCAATGTTGTGATCATAATACTTGTTTTTTGGTATTTATAAACTTAAACTACATAATATATAGGTATTATACTATAAAGTAATGATTTAAAATTGTATTATTTAATTAAAATAAATTCGACGAATAATGTTTCGTGACTACATTTTCTATTTTCTATTTTTATTGTATACTATAATGTTTGTGTTTTTTCATTATTCGTGTATTGTATGGACAATAGACAAAATTTACTAAATATTTAATGTGTAATATATAGTATACATACATAAACATGCTCATTGTTCATGTATCATATGTATACAACTAGAAATATATTTTATTTTATTCTGGTTCTTTTTTCATAAATTTGATTTGGAATATAAGTCAGCGATAACCATTATTATTTTTAATTTTCAATATATATAATATATATATATATTTTTTTTTTTATTATTATTATGGATGAAACTTATTAAATAACTTCGAAATCCTTAAAAGTTATGTATTGTGAAATACATCTTAACATAATATGCACTGTAAACAATATTGTGTGCTGTACCTTATAGATAAGTACTTAATAACGAAAATAATAACTATTTGGTGGTCGATAAAATGTTTTGTTGGAGTTAAATTAAAAAACAAACCATAATATCATAAAATTTAATCAACGATAATATTATAAATTTATAATATCCTGCTGATGTGTCATATTTGTAATAACAATTATAAAATTTAAAATTTAAGTCTATGGTTGATTTTATTTTTGTCGTGTTATAATAATCCAAGACCAAGTTGATGATTTCCGGTATAGAAGATACAGTAAAAACTGTAAACAATTAACTATAAGCAATTAACACCCCGCGGGAGTTTTACTATTCAACTAGGATGTAATTATAAATTATATCATTGTAATAGTTATTTACGAATATCACTTGGCAGTAGCAGAATAAATTCGGATAAGCGTTACTGCTGTTGCACATCGTTGGCCTTCGATATGAATAATAAAAAAATACGTACAAGGAGGCTACAGAATATCATTATGCGGGTAACTGGGCAAGTTGAGTGTCACGGCCGTCGAATGACCTAAATTATATTAATGTTCAATCTGCAATAATTAATTGGATAATTCCTATTTTATATTACTTATAATATCATGATATAATATTGTTGTTGATTGAATAAAATGAAAAAAATATATTGTTTACATACAGTATAGACGGAGAGCATTATTCAAGAATAAAAGTTATATATAACTAGGTGGTATACGGAAATACATCGAAAATAAAAACTGCTATATTTTTATTTTACTTGTATTTTATTTAATCATTTGTTTGATCACTTGTAATATATTGATAGTAATATAAATATATAATAATAGTATAATAGTATTATGTAATATAACATTGATTATTAATAATAAAAATAAAACTGTATCATGAAAAAATATTTCATCAACTATTCTATGCAAAAAAAAAAAAAAATGGCTAATTATACTATACCCATCGAAATACTATAATAAATAAAGTAATACTCAGATATGTATATGTCACCTGTGGTTGTTGCCTTGAAATGTGCAATATAAAATAAATAAAGATGAACCTGCGAGTAGAATAAAATGTTTAGTAAAACCGTATTTATCCGACGCAAGAGTTATTATACAATCATATTATAAATATCTAAATATCAAATGATATAACTAGCGATTTCCGCCTTGAAATTCGTTTCCGTCCCAACGAACCGTCAATCCAACGTTTAGTTCTTCGGCGACATTGCTGTTCCATATATCTAATACGACCTTTGAGTTCCTTACATAAAAACCTGGCATGCTGATTATTTTTTTTATTTTTAATTAAACTTTAAGGTCCGGGTCGAGGAGATAATCAGAGATCGTATCAGAAAGATTATTAGACTTAACCTGATCAAGTTCAAAATTTTTTTAACAGTATTATCACTACACACGTTATCAAATTATACTTATATAATATATAAATAGTAAATACTATATTATATACCTTAGTGTGCTCTATGAGGTTCTCGTATCAAACATTTTCGTGTCTAATTAATATATATTTTGAATTCCTATTCTTTTTCCAGCTAAATAGGCGCTGTTCGTACTTCGTACTATTGATAAGATATTTTCACAATTTATTAAAAAAAAAAATATGAAATAAAGATTGATTGAATTAGAACGATTTAACTTTATTCATAGTTTAAAATAATTCAATGTTCCTATAATTAAAACAAGTCCACAATGTTTCTTAACAAAACTCAACTTCGATTATGTGAATTATTAGTTTTTTTTTTTTTTTTATAACTGTAAAGATAGATTGGCAATTATATTTTATAATAGTATAGGTATAAACATAGTAATATACACTTTTATATTTGTTATTACTTATTATAGTTATTACCTTTATGCCTCGACAGTCGAAAATATTAAAATATTAAAGTATATATTATGTATTATTTGACGTGTAGAACGTGTCATAATATCAATTTGATTTATTAAGTATACATTTTCTTAAATTATTATCTAATATACTTTGTTAAATCTTAATTTTTGATTTCTCTAAGTATATAGGATATTGTACTTATGTAATCGAAAGCGTCGAGTGAAGTTTATATCATAAAAGCTTGGCTAACACCGCACACGTGTTACGTATACATAAATATTATCACTAACCTATTGTACAAGTGATCTATGATTTAAATTATAATATACTTAGGCTAGGTATCAAAGTACGTATAATTAAAAATTGTCATGGTTGGTAAATATTTGTTATTCGTTTCTAGTAAAAAAAGAAATTTTGCATGGAATTAACGGCAGTTTCCGGTCTGGAGAACTAACGGCCATCATGGGACCGTCGGGTTGCGGCAAGAGCACATTACTCAACGTTCTCGCCGGATACTCGTGAGTGTATACAATACTATTTTAATAAACGTCGTGTATCACGGTGTGTAATTTAGAATTATGAATACATTAAAATGTACTATTAATAAATGCTAGCTCACGCGCTATTGTTTTCTTGAAGTAAAAAAAACCTAAGTAGGAAATGTAATTTTTGTCGAACAAGACATCAAGTATTTTGGTTGTCGGTTTGCGTTGTATCTATATGACCTTAAAGTGACAAAAATATTTGTTTTAAGTACTTGGTCACCTGGATATATAGGAAAATTGAACTATATGGTTGAGTAAAAATGTAGTTCTGAAATTATCATCAATATTTAGAAGTATTTTATAAGTATTTGAAATAAGATTTAAATTTATAGTATAAATTCTAATAAATAATTTTAAATGTATAACCATATAATTAATATAAATACGATTTCACGCAACTACGCTCACTTAAAACAATTTATCCATTTAAAATCCATACCAACATTCCTTACAAAACTAAATCTTTACAAACTCTTTCTTAAATCTGTCTAGAAAAAATGCATACCAATTTGAGCTTCATTTAAAAAAAAATCATATCATATTGCAGACGAATCTGCAATGAAGTGAGACATTTTATGTCTCACATAAAATGAACCACGATCTATCACAGACTAATTGTTACACTTTTCGATTCTGTGTGCCAAGGCAGATAATTTCCCGTTACCATGGGTAACAGGTAACCAGGGTAACCGTAACAAAACATAACACTTTTAGATTCTGTGTGCCAAGGCAGATCATAACGCTTTTTCTGTTACACGACTTCCGTTACGCTTTTCAAATCCATGTGTCAAAAAAAGACATAAAAATGTCAACATTCAAGTTAAATAATAACCCCATCCCTCAAAAAAAGGTTCTGACCTATCACAAACACAATTTACAATTTGTTGTACCTTAAATTAAATTTTTCACGCAGTTTTATAAATTGAAACCTTATTTAAAACAATTGTAAAAGCAGCTATAAAACTTATATTTGTTATTATAAGCCTTTAAATGATCCTAACAAAAATTAACTCAATAAATTCTCTCTCTTGCCTATCTCTCTGGTAGTTGAAAAAAAATTAATGTCGTAACCTATTTACCTACTCACACATTATTTTACTAGGTAATCTAAAACCCACGTTTTGTCCTCTTCAGATCAAGTTTTATTTAATGCTGAACTGTTTTCAGTAAATATTACTTATACTTAATTTACACAATTTGTCAATTTGTATGGATTGTGTAAATCAAATAAAGGGGAAATAACAATGTTACACTAACTTGTATTCTTTGATTACATTCATGGCAATAGTTATCAGTGGATTATATTGTTATTGTATATATAAAAAATAAATACAAATACCTACAATAATTGAGTAGTTTTAAATCACATATAAAATATATAGCAACGTAGCACTTGTATAAATAAATTTATATACAATGTACTTAAATTAATCATGTGTTTAGTTAGTTTTCAATGTAAACACAAACCAAGATAGTTTATTACTTATCTTTACATAATATTGAATACTGTAGAAAAAAAATCTGTTATTTTATAAGAATATACTTAACAAATGATTTGTATTTTGATTTCGATAAGCTACCGATAAACAATAGCCATTATGTTATTCTTTGTTCAAGATTCAGTAACTATGCAGTTAAACACTGAGGTACCTACGTGAATTATAAACACGTGCAATATTTTATGTATACAAATTACAAATCAACACATTAGTTAGTTACTTCATGAGGAATGATAAAACTATACTTGTGTAGCTTTGACTCAGTTATTTTACCTGATCAAGATAAATATTTATACAACTTACAAGTAATTTAAAAAAATGTTTAAATAATTTGAATTGTTAACATATTAATTTTAAATATTTATAGAGTAATCCACTTCAAGTTTCCACAATATTTTAGGTAAAAAACACATCTGAAGATTGTAAACACCAGAATACACATCTAACATGAAGACCGTGTCATAAATTACTATAAATAAAGGATACCTATTAACATTTTTTTTTTTTTTTTTGTTTTGAAAAAAAAAATGTTAAGCAATTTTTTTAATCTATATTATACTTAATAACCTATTGACATGAATTTATTATAGATACCTTCTTGTATTTTTAAATGGAAAAATTTCAAAAATATTTTTATTTTACTTTGTTTTAGAGTATTAGAGTATAGCTGTTCTTAATTTGTTTATTTTAATAAGATTTTAACTTCTGTGAAAGTCATATTTATTATTTATAAATAATTTAATGTAACTTTATTAATTATTACATAGATATTAGATATGCATAGGTACTTAAAATATATGATAACATCAATAATTGGAGTCTGCGTAAAATTTCCGCGTGTGACGGCGTAGCCAATTAAAATCGCAGAGAGGCAACACTCCATGCATTTTTTAAATAGTTCGGACAACATCTGCACTCAAATTGCCAGTTATAATGATGAATAACTTAATATTTCCGCTGCAATATTTTATTGATGAATTATACAATGATACATAATAATAGTATAACATATTGTATTGTTACATCTACAATGTGAATTAAATATTAACCATAATATTTTATTTGTGAATTTAAATTAAATAATGGGCTTCATAAAACTCTAAAAAAATGTATGTCTTCAAAAAAAATTGCATGCTAAATGAGTATTATTATTTTATAACTTATATTCTATTGGCACAATTTTTAATTTTTTAATTTAATATTAATATTAAATTAGACACTATTTTAGATCATTTTTACATTCAATAGTAAGTGTTGATACTTAATCTGACTCATCTCATATAAAAAATAACAACATTTTATAGTTTTTGATTTTTTTTCTGGTATAGAAATGATTGTATTTGAATCATTCATATGTACATTTTGTATATTATGTATTATTGTCTGTGGCACAAGAAATAATATTTAAAATAACTAAATTTATAAACATAAACCTAAAATTTGTGAGCTTAATCAATCTTAATTATGACTCCCCCTCCAAACCAAAAAACAAAACCGTTTAAATCTCTACCATAGTAGGTATTTCAAGTAGTACTTGTAGATATGTTTTAAACAAATCTCAAATTTTTATCTGTATTGTAGAATAGGTGTAAATATTTTATCCATTGGAAATTTGGAAATTTCAAGAAGCACTGAAACCTCTTTCTAGTTATGATGTTTCATATAATTTATAATTGGTTTAAGGCACAAACACTTGATCTTTCTGTAGGGACATGTTTCTAGAACACAACTAATACGTTAAAATATAAAACCTGCAGGCTGACATGATTTACGTTTACATTGCAGGATAAGTGGAAGTTCAGGCCAAGTGTATTTGAACGAATCGTTGCGAGATGAAAATCAAATGGCAAACATCAGCTGCTACATACAGCAGGACGATTACGTGCGTGACCTGTTGACCGTCAGGGAATCGATGACGGTAGCTGCCCACCTCAAATTATCGACAACCGTGTCGGCTATATCAAAGGCCAGCCAAGTGGAAGACTTGCTCGACGCGATTGGTTTATCCGTTCACGGAGACACCATTACCAAACGCCTCTCCGGAGGCCAAAAAAAGAGACTGTCTATCGCTTTAGAGCTAATAACCAACCCGTCAATATTGTTCCTAGACGAGCCCACTACGTGAGTACCTACCGATCATCTTATAATACGTGTAATAATGTGCAATTGTTATTATTGTTTCAGTTAATATTTAATGTCCCTTATAATAAATTAGGTACTTATTTGATTTTTTTTTAAAGTAAATAATTATGAATAAAAATTAATAAGTAGGTAGAGAATAGAATCTTTTTAATATAATATACTACTCTATGTAGGTACTCAGTCAATGTTTTTTTTAACCATAGTATCTTCATATATCTTGTATTAAATTTTCAAAACATAGATAAAATAAAAAAGTTTTTATGAATTTTGTCAAAATTATAACTTTAAATACTTATAAAAAAATGTATTGATTATTGATTTTCTATATTTTTAATGCAAAAATTAATAACTTATAAGAAAACGTGTATTAATTGTTTAAGTATTTCTACTCTGCAATGAGTATGAGTGTCTACCTACACTACATGTAGATACATCGGTTGCCGTCTTAATTTATCTGGCAACGAATGTACATGTACCAGGTACCAATAAATTGGTACAACCGGTTGCTATAAACTATCACAACCACGACTGGTAATATTCTAGGTGTCGCACAAATTAACATAATGAGCCCCAGCCATAAGACATATACATGTAAAAAAAAAAATTAAACAATTAAAAATTCTTTATGCCCGTGAATAGTCAAAAAATGTTTCAACATTGTAAAATTAGTTTTGGTAAAATTTCCCATTTTTATAATTATACAAATAAGGATTGTGAATTTTTAAGTTTGAGTTCTTCAAAGTATACATTATATTCAGTTTAATATAAAAAGCATCCCCATTTTTAAAAATCGAAGCATTTTATCGACAACTTTTATTGTAAATACTCATATACAAAAAAATAATAACACGTTGTAAAATCAATACATTCATCACTCTGCTTAGAATCTAAAATAAAAAAAAACAATTACATAAAGATTTGGTGGGAATACTGTGTGAATTGTAAGTGTATTGTTTATGAATATAACTTATAACTTAAAAGCATTCAATTGTTTATGTAGCTACAGTTACCTAACCTGTTCGAACATTATTGCTTAGTAAATACCTAAATATAATATAAGTAAAATAATCATTCTATTATTATTATTATTATTATTATTATTTTAATTTAATTTTTAAGTCACAAGTATTGTTTATAAAATTATCTATTGTATCACACCAAAAACACTTCTTTATAACTCCGTGTAAAAAAAGCCAAGTTAAAAAAAAAAAAAAAATTTAGTTAAGATTAAATCTTTAAAAGACGTGATATTATATATAAAATGCCATTTTATAGTATTACTAATACCTATGACGACAAATAGGATCAATTGTAATGTTAAATGTTTAGTCAACATATTGTTTAACTATTTGGCAGACGTAGAAGTATACTTAAATAAATACAAATAAATAACCACTATAGTTTTTTTGCATAACTAATAATGCATAAACAATATGTTGACTAAGTATTTAACATTACAATTGATCTATTTGTCGCCATAGGTATTTGTAATATTATTTATTATTTATTTATTTATTTATATCTAGTTACAAGACAAATACATGATATAACAAAGAAAGATATTAACTAGGCATTACTCTACACTGAGGTAGAGTAATGAGGTCATTATAGAATGGTATTTTACTTCGTTTTCATTTTAATTTAATTTTGAAATTATAAGTATCGTTTATAAAATTAGTCTATTGTATAATATAATATCTAATATGTATACACTTGGTAGACAGTGATTCTTTAATAACACTTCACGAGTCAGTTATACGACGTGAATCTTTTGAAGGTAATCTTTCCTAACTTCTCATTTGTATAACTCATAACTGATATAGGTTTTGTCTTCAATATTATTTTGATGAATGATTACAGTAAAAAACAAAAGAGGCATAAAACCAAATGAACTTCTTTAGAAGAATGAAACTTCTTGTATACGTATTACGTATAACCGTATAGGTTAGGTTTTTATAAAATTATCGTTTAAAATCTATTATGTTATCTTACCGTATATACTTTTTTGTTGATTTATTATTATTTGTTACAATACAAAACCATTGAACCAGTTTTGTCCAACACGGAAAGATCCTTTCATTTTATGTTATTATCATTATTTTCTTTGTAATTACTCTGATTCATTCACTATGAGTTATGACGTAATCCAGAACGTAAGCGGATGATTTCTCGCATAAAACCGTTCCTAATGTATTTTTATCTAGTGACATTAGAACTTTTCACTTGGCTACGTTTCAACAATAACTACATCGACCGATATTTTTCCGTCTATGTTACTAAATATTGATAATGAATTTAGTATAAAATCTAAATAAAAAGTGAAGTATGGTCACACAAATTTCAGAACTTTGAATCTAATTTAAAACAAAATCGTTCTATTTATTTTAGGAGTATAATTTATATCTAATATCTAAACGTATATTCTAGCAAGAGAGTGTGACTATTGAGTATTAACTCGTTATTTGTACATTATCCCATGTTTAAATGTGATGCAAATGCAAGTATGCTCAAATGTAAACTAGCATTGTATATTATATTATTCATAAAAATATAGATAGTTCTAATGCGTCAAATCAAAATAGTAGGTATACATATTACATATTACATATATATGTATAATAAAAATATTAATGATTAAATTTATACTATGATGCGACATGAACTAAATCAAAAAAATATTTTTATAGAGGTTTGGACAGCCAATCTTGCAGTCAGTTCGTATCGTTGATGGCCGACCTAGCCCACAATCAAAATCGTACCATGGTGTGCA
Source organism: Aphis craccivora (assembly GCA_009835225.1). Lineage (NCBI taxonomy): Eukaryota > Metazoa > Arthropoda > Insecta > Hemiptera > Aphididae > Aphis > Aphis craccivora. The sequence continues at coordinate 32,435 of VUJU01001652.1, forward strand.
CACTGCACCAGCCTAGTGCTTTACTATTTGAAAAATTCGACCAAATTTATGCGTTGAGCTCTGGCCATTGTATCTACCAAGGACCTCCTAAATTCGTTATTCCTTATTTTGCTGAACGGACCATCGTTTGTCCACCGTATCATAATCCGGCAGACTTCTGTAAGTATATATATAAACACTAAACAGGTTAGAATTTATTTTAAAAGAATTTTTGAAAAAAAACACGTTTATCAGTTTTATTTAAAAAAATGATTTATCTTTTCAAGTGAAAATTTCAAATTAAATTTATGATGAACAATTTTTATCAATTTATTCAGTCAAACTATTTGAAAAATAATATTTTTTGAGAAGTATATTTTTTATTCTACTAATATGTTTATCTTGTTAATTTTTAAATTACATGCTTGTAATTTGTATTGGTTGAAAACCATAGAATTGTAAAATTCCTGACTATTCCTGTACAATTATTTGGAAATATATTGGTTTGAATAGTTGTCATACATATCTAAACCTTCAGAGTTTAAGTATACATAAAAAGTCAAATTTAATTTTATAATATGTGTTTAATTATATTATATTTGATTTATCATGGGATAAAAACTTAGTCTTAAGATTTATTTAGATATTTTATTTTTATATTTTAAATTTATTTATATTGCATATTATTATATATTATTATAATTTATACTTTTTTATTTATTATTATTAGTAATAGAAGTAGCAATAGGCGAGTATGGGACTGATGTATTGGTCAAACTGGCTGATACAACAAAAACCACATACATTAACGGTCACAATAATTGTCATTTAATTTCCGGCGATCAAGAATTACAACTAGAAAATGGTGCGTTTTCTTTATACCTTGTAATATACAATTATAGATAATAGTGATGATAATTCGTATGGAAATGTATTCATTTTGTAGGTACGTTTTTAAAAAACAATAAAACTGTTGACAAGAAACAGCCATTTAAAACCAAGATCTTAAACAAACCTCCATATTATTTACAAGCTTATCATTTGTATTTACGAAATGTAATCATGTACAAACGTAACAAAGTAAGTACACTATAACTAATACCAATTTTATATAAACTACATTATTAAATAATTTATGATATTTATTCAAATGTACCTACAGTATAAATATAATGCTGATCGTAGTAATTTGATAAAAAAAGGTATTTCTCAGAAGTAAGCACTATAGGTACTGATAATGTACTTTTATCATGTAAGCATATTTGGTGCTTTTTTGACGTTGTAAGACCATGTTGGTCAATAATAAATTACTGAACTATAGGGCTGTAATACCGAAGCTTTCTAACATGTAACAATGCTTAACAAATCTTGGAGGTTTTTTAAGTTGTGTACCGTAACATGGAGTTTTGTTATAACGATTGTGTAGTTGAAATAAATAATGTATACTCCAACAACTTTATTATAGCGTTTAAAATACATCAAATATGCTTGCTAGATGTTTTGCAGGTATAAGTGCATACTACCAGTTAGTGTAAACTTCACTTACGTGAAAAATCCATTTCAAAGTTATCATAAAAAAGTTCATCCACTATTTTGACGTTTAATCATTTTCAGGCAAACCTTACGCTGCGTATCGTCGCGCATTTGGCCATTGCTCTTATTTTTGGATACCTATACCGTGGTGTGGGTAACGATGCATCGGTAGTAATCAGTAACATGGTGTTCATATACGGTACCAACTTGTTTTTGGTTTACACCGGCCAGATGGCTGTTATCGTGTCTTGTGAGTATAGAATATTAGTATAGTACTTTAAATAATATCTGTTATCATTGTTGTGTGAATGTATTAATATTTATAAAAACCGTTGTTATTGTCTGTGCAGTTCCATTAGAATATAAAGTTTTGAAGCGGGAACATTTTAACAGTTGGTTCACACTTTTCCCGTATATGGTATCCATACTGCTAGTTGAAATACCGTTTCAGGTAAGGTCACAAAATACAATAAAAATCGGTTATATCGATTTTATTAACCTATTGAATTTATTAGTCATTTTTTGTTAATTATCTTTTTCTCACATATTATCATAAACATTAAATATATTGTTAAAAACAAAAACAAAAATTTATCAATAAAGAAAATATCTATTAATAGTGGTAGAAGATTGCTCTTGAGCGATTTAAGTTTTTCTTTTTTTATTCCAATAAACGATTGATTCTATAAATGGGTATTCACATTAAGTAAAAATCATTCTATAATTATTTGTCTAAGGTGTTATAAGTTATAACCCTTACGGAAATAAAGGATATGATTTCTAAAAAAGCGTTATTGTGTGACCGATCATAATATTAATTATTTTTGTTTTATCATAGATACTGTGTTGCCTTGTCTACATCGTACCGTCTTATATAATGACGAATCAACCACTGGAATTGATGCGATTCAGTTACTTCACTATTTTTTTGGTAGTTACTTCTCTGACGTCGCAGAGTACCGGATTTTTGTGCGGCGCTACTATGCCAGTCAAGGTAAATATTTTTATATTATTTATATTCACTTTTTTAATAAATACCGGTCTTTTTCCAGTTTCCAATCAAAATACTATGAACTTCCTAAGACTTGTTTGAACAATTAATTAAATTAAATTAAATTAAATAAATAAATATTATTTAAATCAAACTATTTAACGTATTACGGTGAGGGATACTTACTTATACACTATAATATATTATTATAGTGAAAATAGTAGTATCTTGCAGGTGTAAATAATATATAAATATTTTTACCTCAATATTGTTTCATAATTTCATATATAAGTATCTATTTATTTTCAACACTTAATTGTTATTATGTATACACAATAGATACTGTATCAATAAGTAATAACTTGTATATTGATATAATATGATTTATATTTTAAATATACTTATAATAATATATTTTTTAATTTCATATTTTTTAATTATACTGCATAATATAGTTTATAAAAGTTTTAATGAGAAACCAATAAATGCGATTATTAAAAGATATAATCGCGTATAAGTAAAATGAATCTTTGTGTTTCAGGTGTCTGTATTCGTCGGACCAGTGTTTGTAGTGCTCTTATCCGTGTTTGGTTTCGCAATACGATTTACGGACATTCCCGCCATCTATGTGTGGCTTCATTACTTCAGTTTTGTACGAGGATCGTTTCAGAGTCTTGTGTATACGCTGTACGGCTTCGGAAGAGATGTCTTACCGTGCTCTGACGAAATGTACTGTCACTATAAGAACCCAATAAAATTTCTCACCGAAATGGAATTTTCCCAAGTTAACATTTATCCTGAATTTTTCTATATATGCTTCTTTTTTCTGTGCACTTACGTGCTAACGACAACAGTCATTTGGTACAGGCTGAACAAACGGTAGATCTGACTCAAAACCTGCAATAGGATTGATGAGCTTTTTGTCACAGATAATAATTATGTATATAATTTTAAATTACGTAGCAAAATATTTTATTTTGGATGCGTAATAATATGTAATATAGTGTATGATGATTACTAATATACTAATGTTTTTTATATGTAAAAATATCTTATAAATTACAGAGTATGTGTATATAATATTACATAAGAGGCTACTATTGATATAATTATTATTGTAACGTACAATACAAAGATAAATAATTATTGTGATAACTGATAATACGTGAAGTTTATATTGTTTACCTGTGGTATGAACGACATTGCTCTATATAATATGCTGTATAGAAGAACACACTCATCTCATAATTAAGTTCCTATAGAAAATTGTTTTTTTTTTGTTTTCTTATAAAAATGTTTTATTTAGGAACGTACTTATGGCACTTTTTTTTTATTTTTCTGTCACAAAATACGTTAAGTTTTTCAATACCGTTTGATATGTTAATAATAATATTGTAATGTTTTTTTTACTCGCAGTCTATTTTTGTAATACACAATATTAATATTATGTTTTATGTCAAATCATTTTTTAATGTTTCGACTTGTATCGATATTATATTATTTCGTTCGTCGAGCGAAATGAAACTATAACGGATAGTTATTACTTATTAATATAATATTATGGATGACCAGTTGCAGAACACCAGTGCATCTACTAACTAGATTCAGATGGATTTTAAGTTAATCGAGTTCAGAGATTTAACATAATGTGAAATTTTAACATAACAAAAAATATATTTTAAGCCAGAATTTGAAATTTGGATACTTACTTACCCTATCACCGCGCCGCCATGATGTACATTTGGTAATTTTGTTGATAACGTAACTTTAACCGTACAAATAAATTAAAATCACTCGTTACTCAAAATAAATAATGTTTGAGTTACTACACTATTGCTCTGATGGAATGACAATACTAGCTGTCATGGTAATTTTAATACTATTGTTATATCGCAACGTATTTCAAGACCGCACCCAAACGTTAAGAGGTTTCTAGTGGGTCACATATGTATAATGTTGTAGTAAGTACGCGTCTTATTATTTCGCAAAAAAAGACACTCAAAGACAGAAACCTTCAGTTTTGACTGTCTTCGAAATATACGAGCTACGTGTATGATTGACGGGCTGATATTTTATTTTTGAATTATTTTATGTATAAATAAATAAACTACATTAGTCATTGCGCGCACACTGCAATGTGTATATGGTAATCGGTATTTTTCTGAAGTTGTATTTTTTTATATAGTCACAGAATCTTGGTAATCCTATAGGATTATATATACACAAAGTGTTAAAATGTTATTAAAAAGTTTTTTAATTTTTGGAATATTTGATTCACGTGAAAAAAAATAATCTTAAACCGTAATAAAAAATAATAAATAGTTTTTATATATAGTTATATATATTAAACCACCTGCATACAATGAAGAAGGTTCTTTACAATATTACGATATAATATAATATAATATAATATATTATACAAAATAATTGAAACATAACATTACATGTCGATATAATTTCATAGTCAAAAATTACAAACTTGTAACATCTTAACACAATTTAATTCTAAAACAAAAATAGATGTTTTTACTTATTGGTTTGTATAACCAATTAATAAGAGATAACTGATAAATGTATAAACAAGGACAAATCTAAATTGCGCCTAATATATTTCATGTATAAATTTATACATAGGTAGGTAGTAAATTGCGTTCAATATACTTCAGATATCAATTTCTATGTAGGAAATTAACCACAGCAAATATATATTATTATGATAGCCATTTAGCATTACTCAAATGCCTAGAGGAGACCACAATGAGGTGACTATCACTGTTCTCCAAAATTGAGTTTTAGTAAATTAAATAATATGAGTGAGTATATTAAATATATTAAGTTGTTAAACATGTTTTTTAAAATTAAATTTTTAATCAGTCGATTCCTATAGAAGTATAGAGTAAATAACAATTATATTATAAGTTAATTTATTATATCAGCATATTAATGTGGCATCATTTTTAAATATTCAGTCCCCGTAATATTATTTTTATTATACTGCCCCAGCCTAACCATTTTTTAATTTTTTTTCATTTGTTGAAATTTTTCGTGATTTCGTGTTTTGAAATTTATAAGACTCGTTTATACTATTAATTTGTATGTAAATTTCAGATTGTAACTCTATTATTTTATCCATAAAATTATAAATATGAAGATAAGAAGTATAAAAGCTTTTATTAAAATGACCGTGAAAAGATTCACAGGCATTAGTTGTTCTAGTTCATATTGCGGAAGCTGATGCTCAAGGTAATTCTTGAACTATGGGTTACAGCTTATCAACGTTGATAAATCATTCATTATCAATGTTTGGTAAGTGTTATCACTAATTAATACTAATAAATAATAATCTATATCAAAATATATAAAAAAATTGATATTTCTAAAAGAGGGAAATACTTCAAATTCAGAACCTTATTACTGCATAATATAAACCTCGAACTCTATAAACCACTATTAAATGGCACAATTTTAGTGTTTTATATTTATACATATAACAGTATGCATATTTTAGATTCTGAGTAGAGCGATAAATGTATTAATTACATCATGATGTGTTTTTTTTTGTATCTATGAGTATACGGTAATTTGCATATAAAATGCTTCGATTTTTAAAAATGAGTGTTATTGGATGTACAATTGGATCTAGTTTATTCTTTAAAATTTTCAGTACTTATTTTATAATTAGGAAAAAATAAACAAAAAATTGAGAAAAAACATGAATTTTTGACAAAATTGGTTTTGTTTTGTTTTGTTTATTTTTTAATATCAAAAAAGAATAACAGTAAATATTTGAAATTGTCATTAAATGTTTATATTATAGTTTTTTATTTACGATAACATTAAAAAAATTTTTTCTATAAATATCTAAAAAATTATTAGCTGGGTCAAATTTCTTAAGAATTTAATACAAGATTCTACAAAAGTTATTTTTATATCTGTAGGTTATATTATTTATTATTTTGTTGTAGTTTAAAAACATTCTTGGGAACTTAACAATTTTACGTATATTATATTATTATGAATTTTTTTATTTATTTTCAAATACATATTATTTATATTTATACTACTCGTATAAATATACTTTTGCTGTTTTACGGTATTTACAGAAATATGCTATTAATTTTAGAGTTATATAAGTTGATATAATGAAGTATAAATACATTTTATAAAATAATATTAATAATTAGATATAAATAATATGCATAATGAATGCAATATATTCGGTTAAAAATTATATCAAACTATTAAAATTCTAAAAGTAAAATAAATTACAATAAAAAAAAAAAAAAAAAAAACATGTCCCTTGATGTATTAATTGATTTTTTTTTGTCTTCGGTCAAAATAATTTTTCGTATAATATAATAATATTATATCGTAGAGTGTATAATTGAATTTTAATTTAATACACCCATAACAGTGACTCATTTGAAACCTATTGTACAGCAAAGCGTTACCTGCCTATCTTTTTTTGATTTTATATTATCGATTTTTTATTCAAATGCTTATTTAATGTCAAAGCACCTAAATGCCTTTGTTTATTTTATATTTATACATCTTATATAGTTACATGGCATGTGCACATAGTATAATGTAATATCAGTAACCAATTTTTACGGAGTATTGTATAGGCAATTTAAACAAAATATAAATAAAATGAATATTTAAGGATAATACAAATATTGACATTTCAAGGTTATTTGCCTGTGATTGTCATTTTAGATGGCCGTATGATGGTTGAACATCTTGCAGTTGTTCCATTATTTTAAGTAATATGTTAATATGTAAAGTAACATGGTATACCTGGCACTGGCTAACTTTAATTTTTTATGACGCGTCCAAGAATGTTAATATACATAAATATAAATATTTTGAGAATTTAATTGTTAATAGAAATAATTAAAATAAAATTTAATTTAATTGCACAAATTTTCAACTTCAAAGTCGTAACTTTTAATATTTTGAATTAGGTTGGCGCGACAAAGTAACTAAAACCATTAGAGGAAAAACTATTTAGTGTTTTTTTGTATGTATTCGATTTTAACAAAACATATACTTCAAATGTCCATAACAAAAATTATACATAAATATTTTCAACAATTTTAAAAAATGCTAAGAAACCAAACATTTATTATTCAGTTATAAAATTTAATTTATATTTAATTTTGGTATGTTTACCAGTTATTGTGTTGAAATCTGTAGTTGCATTACTATGTACTGTAAGTGCAATAGAGTATAGTATGTAAGTGTGTACGGCTTCACTCGTTAATATGAGCACTAAGCAGATAGAAAGGTAAAATGACTAATTATTAAAATAATAATAAAACTAAAGTAGAATATTATGAAAATAATATACATAATACTTGAATAATAGGCATATAAATTATTGTTTCGGCCACTCTATATACCTACATATTAATAATAATAAATACATCCGATTAACTATTATGACTCATTAATTTTGTATATTACATTATTTTGAATGTATCTACATGGAACATTACATCTACAATCTGACTTGAGTGGCTGAGTATCAGAGTACCTGCAGACCGGAATTTTGCTCGCCGAAAAACTTTAATAATACTATATCTCTCCAATGATTTGATAACAAATGAGCATTGTATATTATATACATATGTACCTATTATTTTCAACGACTATAATGTGCTTGTAATAATTGGTCATGCGAATTCGATCCATCGTATTATCTTTGACCCAATACATTTTATTTTTTGGTAAGTTAAATTCGCCTGTTCCATAGTCTGACATATCGCTTGTGTAAACAAGGACGTAGTCGACTCGCCGGCTATATATTTATATTCAGATATCGTGCGCCAATATAGTGAGGAAGAAAAATATATTTTAGTTCAGTCTTGAAGAGTACTCAAGTAAAAGTATTCAAATGCTTTTGAAGAAGTACTTGGAAAAAATATTTTAAGTACTTACCTATTTGTTTTAAATTATGCGCACTTTTTTTTTTTTTTGCTCATGCACTATACCTATGCATATTGATCATTTATTTCAATATGCATAATATAATTTTTTATAGGATTTATACATATTTATAGTACCGTTAAGATTGATTATGTAGTATTATGCAGCAAATTCTTAAATAATTTTTAGTTCCGTCAGTTTTGTAAAACCTAAATAAGTAAAATTATTTAGGTATTAGGTACCTACCATTCATTTTAGTATGTTCTATAATCATTAATATTACTGTAGGTGCGTCAAATGTGATGTTTTATCAACTAGTACAAAAAATAACAATTGTAGGTGAGTGATAAAAGTGCAAAAGTAAATTATGTGCTATATGGTATATAGGTACCTATATAATCGCCTACTACGTTTATCAGGAAAAAAAATCGCAAAATTAGTTTTAAAAATTATTAACTTAATCTAACATTATATAATTATTATTTTAACCATATGTATTGATTAAAAAATGTTCAATAATTATTATAATAATTATCAATTTAGGCCCCCGCCACCATCATTGTTATAGACATTATTATTACGGTATTGTACGGGCATAGTAGTGTGACAATATTGATATAAATATGTGATAACATTGCTATAGAGTGTAGAGTAATATAAAATAACATTATATTACTCGATCGACACCGAACGAATACTTTATATGTACAGTTCAGCGGTGACAACGTGTAGTCGATCACCGCGTTGACGTTTTATTTTTTTAACAGAAAATTCGTTTTAACGTTTTCCCCCAGCGACTTCCCGCTGCCGCGGAATACTGAGACTTGCGCACACCAACAAGATATTATAAATATCATATTTTATACAACACGCATTTGGTCCTATAGTTTTTTTGGCAAAAATCGATTTTTTACACAGTTCGTTTTGCGTTAATATAATTAATATAATTACGCGTGCACCAACCTATCCGCTTGACTATAGATGCCAATTTTTATATTATATAATATTGGAACACCGGGCTGACTCTTGATGGGTAAGCTTATTGCCACCAGGAGTCGTATTTTTAAAATAATAATATCGTCATATCACGTTCACAAGCTTATCGACCTGTACGGTGTCAGTAGTGTGATGTATAGTTTTTTATAAATCTTGATTTTTCCTCTATCGCTATTTTTCTACCTATCTAAATTTCTCCCCCTTCTTTCTCACTCTTTCTTTGTTTATTTGATCTTTCTCGAGTCTTGACGAAATGTTCAATCGTGAAAAGTGCTACCGAACTGAAAACAACAGTGAAGACATACGAACCACCGGACTGCAATCGCTTCCGAAAAAGCCTGAAGTCCACTTGTCGTTCGAAAGTCTCACCTATACTGTGAACACCTACAGAAAGTTAAAAAGAGGTTAGCTTCATTCTTAATTATAATATGTAACGTACCGTTTATCATTGTTGTTTATGTTATATTGTGCAACATGAACACACACACACACATATATATATATACAAGGTGATTCAAAATTGTATGTAATAGCTATGTTATTATATAATTTATAATCATAAAAAAGAAAACAATTTAACACAAAAGTTGTTTATTTAGAAATTTGAATAGGAACTTACATAGTTTTTTTGTAATCCTAATTTGAAGAATTTTTTTAGGTGTATTCGGATACATAAAAATCGAAATTTGAATAAATAGTTTATGAGTTATAAGTATTTTAAATTTAGATGAGTAGAGTGAAATGGTCTGGGGGACACGTCAAAAATGTTGGTCTACTACTCAAATGTAGTTAAACGATAAATACTAAACTTAATAACTAAACTCGACTGAATTTCGAATTTTATTATTCAAATAAGTACTCCGAAAAACACTCTTCACATTATTATTGCAAAAAAGCATGGGTTCCTATTTGAATTTTTTAAGAAAAAAACCCTTATAATAATATTGTAAACAAATAATATACCATTTTAGATATTTTTAAATAAAAAAAAACTTTCGTGTTAAATTGTTTCTTTATTATGAATATTTATTTATTTACATAACAAAATGGCTGTTACATAAATTTTGAATCATCTTGTATAAATTATATAGGTAACCAACGATATTAAAATTTTGAAATAACAAAATATAGGTTATATTATTTTACTCACAAAATATAATGTGCTTAAAGTTAAATAAAATAAATTATTTCCCAAGGCTTAATGTTTAACACGAGGTCATATTTCATATTATGATAATAATGTTGATATGCGTGTTAACACAATTTTTGAAAAATAAAAAGGTCAACAATTGGTTTAAAATCTAGTTATAATTATATAGAATACAGAAACAAAATAAAATACATATTTTTTACGTTATGTAAGACTTAAAATGTTCACTGAATATTCATGTAAGGTTTTACTAAATATATTACCTATAAATTAAAACATTTTTAGCTGTTTTAGGTTGTCTAGCTCTATATTATAATCGATTAGTTTAATTTTATTTTTGATTTGTGTATTACAAATAACAAATCTAGAAAATATAACAAAAAATACTTCATAAATTTTTTTTAGAAAACACAATATAGGCACAACATTTTTTTATAAACATTCAAAGTTCAATTTATTTAGACACTTCTAAATAATTAAATTTTTTTGAAAATTATTTTGTTGTATATAATTCATATAATATTTAATTTATTATCGTAATTTAAGGTTTGAGAATTGGATGTAATATTCTAAATAAGTATATTTAATAGAAATTTAAAAATAAAAGGAGTATTATATAATTATAATGTCTTATGAATAATTAAAGTTGAAATGTTTACGACGTTTTGATGTTTTAGACATTGTGTAATGTATGATAAATATTTTTTGTTCTCAATTGATTTTTGTTATTTGATTATGATTAAAACAAATTAATCTTAAAAATTTGAAATATTCCATTTTTGTTTAAACTAAAATTTTCAATACTCAATGAAATTTTAAAAATATTTTGATAAATATAAAGTTATTTATAAGCATTTTAAATTGTTGAACCTTACTGTTTATAAAACTTTTTAGACTAGGTCTTAAAGATTAAACATTTAATACAACTATACAAGATCTTTTATAAAAACTAAAAATATTAAATGTACATATATATACTATATAGACACAAATTTTTCAGCGTTTGAAATTGAGTAAATTCGTCAAAATCACGGTAATTTGCAAATTATTTTGTGGCGTATAAATGTTAAATTTGCTTAATACTTTAAAATTTAATAAAACGTCTTTGTGATAATTTTTCAATTAGGTTGGTATAATTATGAAATTAATAGATCATGCGTTTATTGTTATATTTATTCCTATTGATTCAAAGTGTAGCTATTATTTATTTTAATCGAAATATTTCTTATTTAAAGACAATTGATTAGTAACATCAAATGTTCAGTGACCTCTATCCCAGTCAGCCTAATATATATATATATATATTAAGATGACCAAATGTGCTACAGCACACTACCACACCTCACCAGTCTACTCCTGAGCAAATTGAAAATATAAAATAAGAATTGATCATAAAATATTAAAAGCAAGTAGCTGCACTCTCTCTGGTGGTGTATACTTAACTATTATTGCTATGGATTTAAAAACAATAATAATAAGTAATCAATATTTTTACTACCTAAAAACCCAAACAAATTGATTTGGGTGAAAACAATTTTTAATAATTTATAGAATATTATAATACCTACATGTTTGAGTAAGTTTATATTAATTAAAAAAAATATATATAAATAAATAAATATTTATAAATTCTATAAACCTATATTTTACACCCCTAAAAATAGTCATAACTTTTTGTCTTTTCGTAAATAATTTATGATAGGTTTTTTTTTCAATAATCAATAGTTCTTAAAACCAATATAGTATTGATATAATTTTTAGTGATACTACAAATAAACTTTAATAATATAATACTTAAAAAATTACATCTTACTTATCCTATCAACACTTGTTTTTATTATTGGCACAAAAAAAGAAGTATTGAATAGAAAATATTATTACTTGGATATATAAATAATACCGTAGTGATGATAAATTTTTTACAGTAATCATTTTTATAAGTAGGCAGTGAGTAAAATCATAAATGCATTCATAAAAAATAAATGTCAAGATGAATATGTATTCAAGGTTTATTGATTATTAAACCCTTATATAATTTTAAATCTATAATGAATTCAAGCTAAATTTAAAATTATAATTCATTATTAAAATACCATTAAACTTATTCCTTGTTGTATTACCTGACACTTCATACCTAGGTGTCATGTATATGTGTCCCACTCTAATATAATGTAAGTGTATATAATATATATAAATACATTCATATTATTGTAATTATTTGTTTTGTATATTTACACTTGAGAAGACTATGATTAATTACTCAAGTAATAAAGTTATGTATAGAAGATACCTATGTGTGTAATATTAGATTCTGAACGAAGTGAAGAATGTATTAATTTTACAATGATGTGTGTTTTTTTTTTTTGTGTCTGTGTACAGCATAACTAGTCGAAATAATGCTCCAATTTCAAACTTCGGGGGTGGTTTCCGATGTAAAAGTGAATATCCTTGGTGCATTATAAAGGTCAAAAGTTAACATTTTCCAACAGTTTTCAAAAAAATCGAGAAAAACAAAAAAAAAAA
>VUJU01001653.1:0-51530 GCA_009835225.1 Aphis craccivora
AATGTTTACTTACGTAAAATTCCACGGAATAAATTAATCACTTTTGCATTTTACCTAATCTAACCACCAAGAAACTCCTCAAGTTCTTATTCAATGGCTATTAATATATATTATATTATAATTACCCAATAAAAGCAACATCTCCATTTATTTGATTCTCTTCCTCTATCTTGAAATATAAATTACTTTTGTATCCGTGGGTATCGTACCTCAAGTTATAATTAGGCTTTAATATGGTCTATACTACATAAAACAGTACCTATACATTAACTGGATACACCATATACCTATGTAGTAGTATTAGTAGCCCCTTTGCAATGTTATATTAAGTTCAAATAATTCAGTTATAAGTTTGCCGTCTATGCACTCAAAAATATAATGATAATTAAAAAAAAATATCACACATTACATTCGTTGCCATAAATATCATCTTATTTTTAGCCCACTTCCTAATCACTATACGAGAAAGTTCAAAGAGTTTCAAATTCCCCCGAGAAAGCACAACCGTACGGAGCAGTAAAAATCGATATTTTTTAACCCAGTTTTACGCACACGAGGCGTGCGCCCCCATGCGTGCAAACCCCTTAGGGTAGCTGCTACCATACGAACGACACAGTTTATTGTTGTTGAAATAATGTACGTATTTGTATTATAAATAAATAGTATATAAAAACATATTTATGGATAAAAAATAAAAGGATGGTCGCTCACATATAGATTCTGCACAGAGTAAGGAGGAAGCCCATTGATGTATGTAATTTTTTTTAAATACTATACAACACAAAAATCGTTTCAAACGTTTTATTAAGTCACTCTATAAATTAGAATATGAGTATACATTAGGTATTATATATAATCCATTTTTTTTTTCAATTGTCCATTGAAACGATTGTTGATAAAGTATATTATTATTTTTTAAAGTATTCTAATCGATTAATACTTGTATATATCGTCAATTAAACACTTTCTATAATTATTAAGCTATTTGTATAACATTATGAAATATGAACTTAATACGTAATTATAAGCAAAAAAAATTTTTTAATAAAATTTATAACGAATTATTTTGAAATATTACAACTGATCATACTGAACAATTTAAATTAATTTGTATAATCATGCAATATAATGTATAATAAATTAATAAATTATAAACGTATAGAAATTTAGTATGATTGTATAACCACGCTTATATTTGGGTTGTGAAACTTAGGTATCTGTCTGAAAAAACAACTGTCTGACATGAAGTTCTTAAATTTTTTCATCACGTCACCTATGGTATTTCAACTAAATACGAGTACACCCAAATATCTAACTCCTATATACCTAAGTAAAATATTTTTTTTTCAAATATTCTACATGGAGTAACATATAAATAATGTTTAAAGTTAAACAAATGAAATAATTATTAATAGTTGATTCCTGTATTTAAATTTTAACGGTCATAAAAATGGTTAAATAATATTTTAATAATCTAGAAAAAAATAGAAAAAGATTATTTTTGTATTCAATTAGTATAGTGGATCTAAGCCTCTAAAAAATAAATAGTTATCGTAACCTTATCGTTGAAAATATTTTGATACCCGATCGAGTAGTACATAATACTTAGTAATTTAACAAGAAGGTTCAAAAATAGTTCAGCTGATAATAATAATATCTACTCATAATTTAGACAACGTAAAAAAAATTGTACGTGTTAGTATCGTTAGTAATAATACTTTATTATGACAATATATTTAATTTTTAAAAAGGTATAGAAAATAGGTTACCGTTCTATCAAACATGTCAAATATTCCTAGTCATTGAGAAAATCACTGTTAATTACATATTAAATTGAAACTCAATGATAATGATTAAATAAGAAAATAATTTTGAACAAATACGGTCAGTCAAAATCAGTCTGTATACTAAGTTTATTCGTGATATTTATTGATATTTCTATTAAAGTAGTTTATTTTATTATTAGTTGTATAGTAAGTTGAATAAATTTTTGCCAAGAACATTGTGTTTATTAAATTATTATAGTAGTACACTAGTACCCACACAATTAATCTAAATGTTTTGAAAATGACATTATATATATTATAATATAATGATACATATAAAAGCTCAAATCCCTAAAATAATATTATTCAATTATTTACTAACTAAAATCGTTATTCTCCGTTTTAGTATCTAATTTTGTTCAAGATTTTTGAACTTCAAATGTCTAGAAAAAAAAATATTTTTTTTTATATATTAATTTTTTTATTTCAGCATAATTTACTTATGAAGAACTAAGTATTCAATTTTCAGCTATAAAATTGAATAATTTATACATTTTCAACTATAAAATAGATATATAATTCTTGTGATTTTGATAACTTAAATATTTAAATAATTATAGCTATAATAAATTAATGACAAATTTTGAGTAAAGTTTATTTCCGAAAAAAAGATTAACCTGCAGTATTGGAACAAGACTACAAGACTTATTAATTTATGTTCATCTAACACTTTGAATACACAATAATTCAAACGTTAATAAAGATAATATATTCTATAAAATAATGGAATCCTAATAAAAATATCAAAACACAATAGGCAATATAGACGCTTGTAATAGAAAAATACATATAATACATTTTCCAATAAAGATTCAAAATAATATCATTTTTTTTGCATTGTATTATTCCGTTTCAATGTGCTTATCAGTGAAAAGAAGAATAAATATTGAAAAAGAAAAAAGGTCAGTAGAAACCATATAATATGACAAGCAGTATGTAAAAGATTTTGATTGTTGTTTAGGATTTGATCATGCAAAGAAAAATTTCAAAAATGTATACTTTATTGGCAGAAAACAATAATGTTTCATTTTTATATGGTGTTATTGCAAATTAATATAACAATTTGAATTGTTTAAAAAATATTAAGAGTTGAAACGTTTCATTGTTTGAAAATTATGAGCTATCACTAAATACATATTTAAAAATTAACACCAGAATACTGGTAAAATATCTAAATTCATTTTTATTTAAAATACAAAACCAATGGTGTACGTAGATAAAAACTGCTGCAGTGTACTATGTAATGTATACTGTATAGTCTAACAATTATAGCATTTGTACATAACTAGTACAAATTATATTAGTCTATAGGTTCTATTGAAGTTATACAAATAATAACAATCATAATCGAACTTTTTCCATGATTTAGATATTTATTTAGGTATCCAATTAAAAAATATTTTATTTAGATAAATTAATTTATAAATTATAGAAATTGTATAAATATTTTTAATTTATATAAATAGTTAAAACGTACGAAAATTGACTACCTATATCATTGAGAGAATCTTATTTAAAATAAACAGTTTGATTAAACTAGTATTTGATTGTGATTTACTTTATTACGATATTAGTATAAAAAAGTATACATTTATAAAAGGCACTTACAATAGTAATTTTGGTAAAATTTTTACTTGGTACACTGAAATCATTAAACTTGTAAAATTGACATATAATACAGTGAATATCATCTCTGTATACATTTAAAATAAAGTTTCAAATGGAAAATTATAATATTAAAAAATTAATATTGTAAATAACAAAAAACTGTTTAAAATGATGGAGTTTAATATTGTTCTTTAATGTAGCTATAACTTGTTTTTTTTTTTTACTTTGTCACGGCACATGAGTAATAATCCACCGCAGAAAAATACATTCAACTATTCAAGGGGGTTGTTATTTTGACGGATAACGTCTTCATCGTCACACACACAATAATGCATCGTAATAGTATAGGTATCCATATTCAGAGGACTGAATATGTTTATAACGTGTAATATTAAAAGTGTAAACATGTCATTTTATTGTCTACTGGATTGAAAACACTACGCTTATACGATATTACATTTTTTTTAAAGTAACGACAATCGTATGTATTACAGTTATACTACGTACATATTATATATACAATACAACGCACACTTGTCTTATATTCATATATTATTAAATATGTATCATATTATGTGTAACATATTCACATAGGTATTGCTCAATAAAGTATAAACATACTATACAATTTCCAACGACAATATACTTAATATTCGTAAACTATAGTATTAAAGTTCTAATACTTCTAAATATATTATACTATTAACATAATAATTGTAATTAACGATTAACTTAATGGTACATATTACTTGGAGATTTTAATTACGAGGTGATAGAAAGTAACGTAACAACCAATGTTTATTTCATGCTCGTAAGTTGATTTAAAGAAATACGCCATGTCACCATGATGTACCTAATTGAAATGTTTTCTTTGTTAAATCCATATTCACTTTTATCAAAGATCAAAAAATACATTTTTAAAATTTAAAAATACAATTTATTAGGTATCGAAATAATCCAATAATCCAAAAAACAAAACGGATGATCTCAAACCACAAAATTAAAACGCGATCGTTCTATTTTCTGAGCTTTTATTAAGTGTAAATTAATTTAAGTTATAATCAATCGTAACTACAAAATTAATTTTTGAATTTATAAAATGCAATTTTATGTTGGTAATTTATCTTCATACGCATACACAAATATGTGGATGGTATACTGTATACCAATGTTTCTCCTACCCTTTATAATGTGCAATCCACTATTAAACTTTTCTTTATTTTTTGTCAATTAAATAAAGGTAAATTCGTTGTGAGGTTAAAATATAGTATAATTTTATATTGCATATTCATCAAAATGAATGAAATTAATATAATAATGAAAGCACTTAAATTAGTGTAGTCTTTTTAATTAAATCCCTAACAGTTGTCATTATACACACATTTTTCATTTTTAAATAAATAACGTTCAATTAAACTAACAATCAATAAGGTTTACTTATGCTTTTTAAGTTTGTACATATTATATTTATTTTATACAACACTGCTCAATAACCGTGGAAAAGCGTTTGAACAATCACAGAATTCTCAGAAAAAAATATGTGGCATAAATAAAAATATTTTTTTACGCGTATTATAAAATGTATGTTTGACGTAGAGCTATTTAGTTAAATAATATTTTCTTATTAAATAAGAGAATTATTTAGCAATTCATTCGTGTGACACGTCTGGATTGAATTGAAATAATTTAATTATACAAATAATAATATATTATTATGCGACGTATTTAATATTTTATTCATATGGATGAATGCGTTAATTATGTGTGTGAAATTGTTATTGAATATACATATACCTACTGTTATATAATAATATAGTTTTAGTTCGGGCTCCAAGCAAATTATTATATTTGATAAAATGATTAACTAATCTCTATATAATCATTTTAATTTGGTCTCGAACTAAATCCTTTATTTAAAAGTAATTCCATATATCCAGACATATGTCACTGAATACACTGTTTTTGTTAAAATAACTTTAAATTATTTGAAAAGAATAACCTACGTCATATTATTTTCCCACAATAACCAGGATTTTATTTTTTCTTTACTCTCTAGTCTCTACATACCTCGGGCGTTTGGGCGTCAGGGAACTTGCACAGCACTTCGCCTTAGCATAGTCGTCGTCATTGATTTCTCCTTTACTACCTACCTTTACCACCCACGACCAATTATTACCTATTATTATTAGTAATAGTAGTTTTAGTATAATTATTGTTGTCCTTTGTGGCTTTATTGTTACACGTTTCAACGGAGCGTAAAAAAAATCAGAGTTAAAGAAAATAATAACGTGGGTCGCCGAATTCTATAAATAAATAAGATATTGACTGAATGCGTTAACTGTTAACACGTTATGCGAAAACTTATTGTGCCGTTATAAAATATATGCGTGATATTTTAATATGATGTTAAAATATTTACAAGACCTTTCTAGTTATGCTTATTTGGAAATTCTCGATGCAATCATATTTAAAAATAAATCACATTGAGTTATGACTTATAATTTTTATTCTGAATAATTACAATTATATTTAGATAACATGATTATAATTTATATATTATGTATAATATTTTATTAATTTAAAATTTACGAGTATTGTCTTTACCTATTTATAATACTATAAAAATGTAAAGACTTGGTAGTATTCCGAATATATACAGTAATTGAAATAATTTTGTAATCCTGTTTTCTGAGAAAATATTTATGCTATGTATCCTAAGAAATATTGAATGTTTTTCAAATACTTTTAAATAATATTTAAAGTATTAAAATTAATTTGTTTATTTTAATATTTATTGTTATTTTGTAAATCATATATTATCACAGTTATGTTATACAAATTCAATATATTTTTAGATTGTCTAAAATTTAAAATATTCCTGAAGATAGATATAATTTTAGTAATTACTAAAACTAAACATTTTCAAAAATATTTAGAATACTTTTATAGTATAAAATTATTTTATTGTGAATACTATTTAGTAATTTTTATTAATATTACACTTATCACTATTTAAAATTAGTTTGCCCAAGTCTGTTAATTTAACAAAATAGGTATTATAATATACATACCTATCCATAAGATATAGGTGAATATGATTCTATGGCTAGGTACTAACTATTTTAAAACATCCTCCTCAAGATATATGAGTTAATCTTAGATTAATATTATGTTGTCTGGTAATTATATATTTATATTCAGCGTGTTAAACACATTTTTGTACAATTATTTAAATAAATCATAATCGGTATATTAACGTTTATTATTAAATATATTATTTGCGTTTATTAGATTTAAATAGATTTTTTATGAATTCTTTTGGTAGTGTAATGTTTATAATTAAACGAATAAATTATTTAAAATATTTTCATAGTTATTTAAAAATGACTAAAATGAATATTTTGTATTGGTGTATGTATCACCTTAAATTAAACTACCCTATTATATCCTGATACAAAGAAGTATTTAACCATTCATTGAAGACACACGAATAGCCTGGAATATTTTGTATTTAAACAATATATCATAAATATTATATCAATACATTTTTGTATTTTATTGTGATATGGACTCATTTTCAACAAGATATATTAATATGTTACCTACATCATTCTTAAAAACCCAATTAAAATTAAGAAAAAAGTTTTGGTCAACGGATTTTTTTTTTAATTTAGTATGTATCCTAACAGTTATTCTTTGTGATGTGAAAGAAACTTACATTAATCCAATTATATAAGTAGGGGTCCTTAATTAGGATTTTTTAGCTTTCGGAAGTAAACTATATTTTTTTTTTTATTTTATCTATACTTGTCAATTTTGAACTGTATTAACTGTAGTTTTGAAAGACTAACGAAACAAAATAATTACTATAAGCTATAGAAAATACAGGTAACGGAGAATAACATCCAACGTCAAAGGGTATTTTTTCAAAGTTTTTATTTTCAAGCGAACTGCTTAAACTTATTTTAATCAATTTAATTACATCAATTTATTTATTAAAATATTTGCAAAGATTGTTGTATAATATTATTTTCCATGACAATTCATTTGATAAATTAGATTTCTTTACTCGAAACAAACATAAATATAAAAATATGGTAAATGCGAAAAGAAAAATATAGGTACGAGTATAAATGGAAATAAAAAATGTTTTAATGACATTCTGTCGAGTTTCGTTCTTAGCTATTGATCAAATTATTGTAGGCTGGTAGACAGCATAAAATATATACAATGAAAGCCGATCAATACTAACAAATCAAATTGGTTTTGATTAATTGTATAAATTCAACCTTTAATCAATAAAATGTGTATTATTTACGAGTTATACTGTTTAATAACAGATTAAAAATTAACATAATTTATAATAAGTATATCATTAATTAATAATTACCTACTAATCAAACCAATCACCGTTATTTAAAAAAAAAAAAAATAGTGCCAGAACGCGCTTATTTTTACTGCGCAGTGAGTTTAAATTCGATAAATACAATAAATATCTGTAGGTACACGACAAAACAATTCTGAGCGAAAGATACCGAAAATTTGATGTTAAAACGCATTTAAAATAATTGTGTTATCTTTTTTATGTTTTTAAATTTCTATATTATGAGGAACAACTCCGAAAAGACTTTTATCAGATTTCCAAATCCCACGATATGTATAAAGGTTTAAATAAGAAACAAATTATGAATTTTCGGAATTTTAATCTCGAACAACGTGATAAAATGGTTATTACTGTATAAAGTATATAGTTATCCCTCAACCACCAAATAATAGTACACAGTTTTTGTTTATGGATACCTAAACGAAAAGGAGTATTATGTTTCAGGTAGATAGAGTAGGATAGATAGCCGATAGGTATATGTAACTATGTCCTATAGGCTTTATTTTTATTTTAACAAGATTTAACTACGTGTATATATTGCAGTAAACGTGTAGCATTATGTGTAATATTGTTAAAATTAGATAACAACAAACAGCAAGGTATCCATGTGGAAAACAAATGAATTGTGTCGCGCCACGCCGTCCGCGTTTTACACACCAACATGCATAGCTATACTAGTTAGCTATCCTGAAATATGAATAACACAACGGTGAACTTTATGGTGATGGTAGTTCCCGGCTTCTCAGCAACATTTAAGAGATTCGATCAGATAGATAGCCACTAGCTGCCAGGTATTGTGAAATATATAATATTCAGGAATCGATAAACAAACACAATTATACAAAAATACCTATAGTGTATTACATTGTATTCTGTAGGTATTCACGAAAAATAAACCGGTATGGTAGTATGACGAACCTATGTCAGATCTAAGTTCCAAAACCGTGACTTACACAAAATAGATGTTAGTTTCATGAATTTTAATCATATCATATGTAATGTGTAACTCATTTATTCATTTCACGTTATAGATAACAACCAATCGCATTGTGTAATTTTGTTTTCAAATTCATTAACTTATAGACAGACATTCAAATGACATTTATATTATAACACCAGTTAATTGTACCCAATACATTTATAGTTGAATAAATTATTTGGTTAAATTTAAAAATTATACCCAAACTAAGGCATAAATAAATTTGTATTATATATAACTATGAAAGTTATATGCTAAACTTAATTCCTAGATAATTGATTTATTGTATTTTAATTATTTATTTTCGATAGGTCAAATATCTTAAAAAGTTTCTGTTAAAAATCACAAAATTGTACAACTAAAAATTAATTATAAATATAAGTACATAGCTTAAATATATAAATTAAATTAAAATAAATAATCGCGTTTCATAATACTCATATGGATAAGTAGTTTTAATCTAATTTTAAAAGCCGTCATGTTTTATCTTTCATAAAATTATTACGGCACTCCAAGTCTCACCGACGTATACGTACTACGTACCTATTAACCTACGAATATATAGTACCTAAAATCTTAACACAATTTCTACTGACTGTCAACTTAACCTAAACATAATACGAATAAATACTACCATATGCCTATAATAAGTCTTTAATTTTTGGCAGCTTCCAGATTTAAAAAAAATATATAGGTACCTATAACAGTTCTACTCTTGCAACACATCACAAGGATGTTAATGGTATACCAGTTAAAAGCCATTTAGTTATTACCTTATTTTCAAATATTTCAAAATTTAAATTTCACAAAATTTTTTATGATTTTATAGATATGATCGATGTTAGTACCTACTTTGAAAGTCTATTTAAATAAAATCAATAATTCACAGTTTTAGGTAATATAATATATTATAATCTTATAGTATCAATTATATTTATATAAAATATCTAATGTTTCGACACTCTGGATGAAATTTTACATAAATCAAAATAATGCCATTATGTAATGGTAGTATAATGGTATGAATATTAAAACTTTAATATTTAAAAATTTAATGAAGGAGAAGCGATATAAAATGCATTATAAAATTTTAACGATTTCTATCTCAGTTCATCACTATAATTACCTATATTAATCCAAATCCACACATACAAAGTCGGAGACATAAATATATTAAATATTATCTGTGACCATTTACATATATTAATCGCATATCATATTATAGGTAGGTACTATGTACCGAAGTAATGTTAAAATATCAATATAAAACAAAAACAGCCGATCGGGGAGTGCATGAAATTTTCTCTCAACCTCCCCCCACACAACTAGTACAAATAAATTTGAAAATTATATGTTATTTTTTAAAATTATTTCCCAGTCTGATAGAATAAAGATTGGAGGAAGTAACTTCGAGTAATTCCCTTTATATGTAGCTAGCAAGTAGCAATTTAAAAAAGTATATGAGTCAAGTTACTCTTTTTCTTGATCATATTAATTTTAGTGGCCTGAGAAATGGTTTGTAAATTCTAAAAACTAATGAAACGAGCATAAAATGATTTAATACATTTACGTACGATCGGCGAGTACGGCATAGCTCATTTGCCATTGGCTAAACCCCTGATTCTCAATCTCTAGTAAGCAAAAGACTACATAGTGGTACGCAGAAGGCCGCATGGTCATAGAATTAAATAATTAATTTAATTTAATTTAATTTAATTAAAAATAAATTTTTGATTTTGATCTCATTGAAAATTTGTTATTTAATTCATAACTTATTTAAAAAAAAACTAATAAATAAAAACAATTATAATATAGTATTTTACTCTCTTATTTTTAAAATGAATGTATTTAACTAAAAAGTAAAGTATTTAATTGTACAATTTTGATCATTCCATTTTTAGTCATTAGTGGTGCTTGACTGATTAATATACACCTAATTGGCAAACAAAAAAAGTTTAAGAACCGCTGAGCTAAACCACTACAATTATATTATATACCTACCTAGCTACATATATTAGGCATCATCGACGGTGCGCCATCACCACTGCATGTAATTTTTAAAATAACGCATATCAATTTATATTATTTCCCAAATTCAAATAATTTTTAAAAATATAACGATTATGTATATACATATATGTATTACAAGAAAATTAAACTTAAATTCGACATATATTGTATAAATAAAATGACAAAATATAATATTAGGATTTACGATAATTAGTTGATATAAAAGTGCACTACTAATATAATACGAGTATATATTATATTCAATCAATCTTAATAGAATTATAAATAAAAACGCTCGTCGAATAAATTACTAATTACTCTTTCCTCTCCGTATTTATAACATGTATAATTTAATTGAATTCAAGAAACTACAACCAATATCTAACTACGACAACAACTACTCATACAAATGTATCTATATAATGTACACGAGTATATATAGGGTGATTCACACAAACATGCTTACATTTATACTTCCATTAATAATGTATTGATTCCGAATTCTGATTTTGAAAATTTTAAATGTACTTTCGACCCAAATGTTTTAGGTGATATTGTCTTCTTATTTTCCAAATAAAAATCGCCATTTTTGAAAACTTTGATGTAAATATCTTAATCTCAATTTAAACTAATAAATCTGAATTATTCTACTTTAATTTATTTACTAATGTTTATTATCATAGGTATGATGATTTGAAAATTGTAGTAATTTTTCAAAATTTAATATAATAAATACTATATCCTACAATGTTACATATATAAAGCCGTTTTTGGACTATTGTTCTTAATAAACATGGTTTAATAATACAAAAATTACTATTTTGAATTTTTATTCATATGCATTAATATTAATCATCAGCTTAATGAATTACAGTAAAAAAAAGTTGGGTCCTATTTGAAAAAAATAAGTTTGTGTAGATGTGCAAGACACTCTACATAAACGAAATAAAAAAAAATCCAAGTATTTTAGAATATGGTTCGTAATTTAAACCTATACTCGAATATTTCCAAAATCAAAATTTGAAAAACTCATTATTAAGGGAGTGGATATGGATGAAGCATTCTTGGTGAATTACTCTGTATAGTGTATACTATAGGTATACGTAAACATATTATAACGGTTGGAGCTTGTTGTAGTTGTTGCTGATTATTATTAGTTATTACCCAGCACTACACTAACCACGCTGCTCCCCCCCCTCATGATGACTGTACGGCAGTCCACCGTTTGAAGTTTTGGATAATTGAATTTCGCTGTTCGTAGAAATCCGTTCAACAGTGAAGCTGCAAACACCATCATAATAGTTTATATTATACTACAACTGTTTTGTCGTTTCTTTGTCGATTGACGTTATTTTACTGCATTATAATTAAATTATTATACAGTCATCGTGATGCAATGATGATACTGACCTCAATGCATGTAGGTAAATAGACCCACCCCATACCCACTATACACATCGCCACCACAGCTGTCATAATATTTTATATTTATAACCTTGCTAACCCATAGATGGCTAAACCATTTCTGATCCATGTCAATCGCCATTAATATGTCACATCTCCGTAGAATATGTACTTAACACTGTAGATAATAAAAACGAAACTTTTTAAAGTAAAGAAAATAATAGACATCGTTGTTAATATTATAAATTCATAAACACTTTAAATTAATTAATCACTTCTCAAAAATTCGATAAATGCTGCACAAGTGAACGACAAAACAAATCTTATGTTCGCAATAGTCCCATTTTTATAGGTTCTATTTAATGTTAGAGTGAATTGGCATATTATATAATTTTAAAATGCACAATGATGCTCAGTTTAAAAATTCTCATAACTTGTTTTATAATTAAAATAACAGTGTACATGGGTTATCGTCAACCTATAAATTTAATGTTATACGTTTGTAATGTAAAACGGAAATTACACAGGCTATAGTGTCGGTTTTTAGACTTTAATTCAAATTTGATAAATCAATTTAAATTTAAAAAAAATTTAATTTGTGTACAATTGTGAGCCCTATAATTAAGTATAAATTATGTATTATTATTTTTTTCTAAAACAAAATGAAGAATAGAAATTGAATTACTGCAGAATAAAATATAAGTTTTTAACATGCAATAACTATGAAGTACTGAAAATTACTTAAAATTAGGGCTAATGTCTTGTTTTTATATTTGACTAGAAACTTCATAATAATTTCAGTGATCTATAAATCTACATATTATATAAAAACTAAATACCACTCACTCACTGATCGTTATCTCAAAAACTATACGAACTTGAAATTTAGAGTAGTGATTCCTCTAATACTTTAACCACTTTAACCGTGCAATAAGAAAGGATTTTAAAGAATGTAGCGTTTAAGTGGAATAATAAAACTATTCATCGCCAATAAGTATAGTGCATCAAGTCAGCTAGTTCCTGAACCTATCCTTTTTGTCCGTCGTGTAGATAACAATTATTGAAAAAGTTTATCGATAAAAATAATCTCGCCCGTCGCACGTACACCAATATTCTTGTGGTACAATAAAAACAAAAAAAAACACACACACACTGGCGAAGCTGGGCAATTCAGCTAGTATTTTTTTATAACCTATATTTTATATTTATAAACTATATTTAATTTTTAATTTTACCTATTTTTGCATTATTGCATAAAAATGCATATTTGAGTATATTTGAAAAATTAAGAATATACATTTCGCAAATTTTTGTATAATCAAGTTAATTTTGAATGTATTTAAGTTTGGGAAAATCAAAACACATTAGGAAAATTTTCTATATAAAAATATGGTAACATTAGAACTGCATATTTATAAATTGGTATTGTGTGGTCATAATTATTATATAATATATTATACATAAAACATATACAACTTGTAAGCAAAAATAAGGTATAAGGATATAAGTAGATATATTTTTTTCATATGTACATTTAATATAAATATAAAAAAATTTCATTCAGTAATAAAAAAAATAAATTATAAAAATATAGGTATTCACCGAATACAATTATTTTTACCATAAGTACCTCTACGATTTTTACACTAAAATAAATTGAAGACAATGTTAAGAATTTTTACATACCTACTTATTATCTTGACAGCTATTTTATAACTACTCAGAGAAAATTTTTTGAAAAGAGAAATTCAACGTCAAGTTTACTTATAAAATAACCCTCCTCACAATACTGAACCGACTGATTGATAGAAATTAGTTTTTTATCGCAAAAAAAGAAAACTTTCGAAACAGGTACCTTTAAAATAAAATAACAGCAATGTTCAAATATAATCATCATCTCTTTGATGGATTTATTTCGTTTATTTTTCATTCTCTTTTTACTCACAACTTTGGGATGATAAAAAATTTCAAGTTACTATATAACAATAACCTTTATATTTCTATCGATCTATTAATATGCCTTCTCTCATCTTCAAACATTAAAGGTATATACAATATTAATATATTATTAGGTATATGATCATATTATTTTGCAGTTTGTACGATTTAAACACGGCAACGTTAACGTTGACATTTTGACACTTTCGTACCTCAGAGTAGTTTGTATATATATATATATATATAATATATACCACTATCGATATCGGTTCTCTTTAAGGAATGATGGTTGTTATCGCATAATGCTCCAAGGAGTTTCTCCGAACGTTTTCAATTGCTATTTTATTCCACCCTTTTTGACCCATAACTTCAGTTTATAATATACCATATAATGATGTGTAATGTACTTTATATTTGTTGCGATATCAGCAAAAGCACGAGTGCAATATAATCCAATACGAGATTAATGTGTAGGTATGTCTATATATTTTAATCATATGACAAAACCAGATGTCACGTCTGATTGATAAAAATTAATAATAATACACGAACATTTTAGTTGTGGTTATTTCAAACAAAATATTATAAACTAGCCAACCAGTCACAGCTTCGCCAGTGATTGGTTGTTTATTTTGCCTTCAGACGATGATATGTAAAATTTTTTATTCAAATTTCATCGTTTAATAATATCAGCAAGTTAATATAAAAAACGGTTAATGGAAAACGTATTGAAATTTTTCTATCGGTATTTATGATAAATGAAAATTTTTATTAAAAATGGGAACATAAAATAACAATCTCCCTCTCCCACCCCTCCAGACAAAAAAATTAAAAATCTAATGTTGTGGTGATGACATTTAAGAAAGTAATTGGTACAAAACTGTGAAAAAAGTGGAAAAAATGGAAAAAAAAGATAAATAGTTTTGTCACAAAATGGGAACATAAAAAACCGGCCAAGTGCGAATCGGACTCGCGCACGAAGGGTTCCGTACCATTTCTGTAATTCTGTGTTAGATTTGGGAAAACTTTGCCAATTAACTCATTGATCTTTTGCTGTTATTTTACAGAAATATATTGGCAATGTGATGCATTGTGTTGATTCATCGATCGCCATGGAATCAAAAAATAACAAATTCAGGGATAATAATTTCCTTCACGCTGATTATTATTATTATTGAAACTAATAGCAAGCAAAATAACTAAAATTCCAATCGTAAATCTCAAAATATCTGTTTAAGCTTCTCCCGAGGTAAGGGCTTATTGACAAAAGCAGTACTAAAACCTTCAACACAGTGTCGGGTATAGCAGTAAAAAAAAGAAAGTTCAGAATCGGTACAGTAGTTTTCTCGGTTAGTGCGGTCGTAGAAAACCCCTTACAATTTTATATAATAGTATAGACTATAGATAGCTGCAATATAATATTATAATAGCACATATGGTCAGTGGCGCCGAACACTATACTTTGATCGAGCCACGGCCTAACAATTTTTTTAAAAATTTTGTAAAGAACTAATGACTATATATGATTTGTATTTCATCCAGAATATGAATAATAACTACAAAAATAAGTGATGAATTAATACTTATTTATATTATAGTTTAAACTTTTTTTTTATTTTATGTATGTATAAATTAGTAATTACTAATATATACATATTATATTATAGGTATTTCATATATTACTCAAATTAATTACGTGTACCTAATAAATATTAATGAATTGCATTATCTATTTCATTGCATCGTAACAAATCAACTTTCATAAATTGTTTTTCTAAAAAAAAAATATATAGACTTTTGGCTACACGAGAATTTTGAAGTCATATTTTCATTTGGCCTGAATTCATTTTTAGTAGTTCGGTGCCATTGTCTATCATATATTTTATATTATCAAATACGGTTGGTTTATTAGACCCATACAAATTAAACTACCCATGTAAATTTCATAAAATTGATTAAATTTAAATAATTACAAAATTTATTACTTTCATGAATAACAATTGAAGAATGTATATTTTTTAACGAATGTTTTTTAAACTTATAAAATTAACTTATGAGATTATTTCAAATTTCAACTACATATAAATTTTTATAAAAACAACAAAATATTATATTAAAATATTAAAAATGCTTATTTTAATTTTTGAATTAAGACTATAGGTACTATATTTTTTTACAAACATATGGGAACGCACGTGCTTGTATTTTAGTAGGTACCTATGTGTAATGTGTATAATATATTATTATAATTGCACATAGCGTTAATTAAATTTATGCACTACACCGGTATAGGTTTAATTACAAATATGTTTAAAAATAAACAAAAAATACTGAGTATATATTAAAATGTCTAGTTATTTTCACAAGCGCAAATTTAGAAGAGATAGCACTGTTGCAGATCGTGTTACATTATAATTTATTTTATTAATATATTATACGTGTAGCATATTATGAACCATGTAATATGTTTGCGTTCGTTGCCAAAAATGTAAAATACACTTTCTATAAAACTTTGACTAAGGACTAACCACACATCCGCAACCGTACAATATTTTGTCTAAAAACACACTCGATTATTAAAAACAATAGCAATATTATAACACGTCGTTATTCTCGAATACAGATTATAACGAAAAATAGTTACAATAGCAGTGAAAACTCCTAACTGCAGTTACAACTGCTTTTACCCTCACCACACCAAAAGCGAGCTTGTCTATACATTTACTTCGAATTTGGTGGTTAGATATAAATAAATAATACGCTATTCGTGCTTACATGAACTATTATTGTATAAATCTTGAGGTTGTAAAATAATAATTTAATTTATAGTTATGTTATAATAAAATTTAATATAACGACCGCCAACACAATAAGAATACAATCATAATCGTGTCGTAACTCGTAATACATACTATACAATCAAACAAAATGCACTGCCATTTTTAAGACGTCAAATTATGATGCTGCGAGGAAGTAAAATCGAAAGTGATTGTGTTAACACTTTTATATCATCCAAAAAAAATCTTTAAATACGCCACTAACGACCCCCCCCCAGACAAGTGTCTGTAGTCGAAAAATCGAAAATATCTTTGCATTTTTAATGTCACACACTGTTGTTTCGGAACGGAACAAAATCAACATTTTTCAAACGAAACTTTTGGAACTATAAGTATATAACTGATTTAATTCACTCATTATCGGAATAATTTGGAATTATAATTGTTTTAGGTAAACATATTTATTAGGATGATTTAGTTTTTATAGGTAAATTTTGTACATACATAATACATGCTCGTGCTATACTATAACGGTTTGCGTTGTAAAAACTTTAGTTTTAAAATAAAATACTAATTACTAATAAATTATGATACTTTTTATAATAATTCAATACGACAAAAAAATAATTTTGCATAACGCTATATGCTCTGAATATAAATACGTATAGGTACTAATAACTCTTAAAATATTTTATTAGTAACTTCGTTCATTCTGTTTGAGCCGTTCGATATCACGTTCCGCTTACCGGTGTGCGACGATCTTTATATTATCTGTGAACGTATAATCTAGATTCTAGGCCCTATGGTGACCATCATACGTCCCGTCTAAAACGAGATTGTCCCTTTTTATTTTTTTAGAATATAATTGTGTCCCCTTATTCCAACTAACTTCAAACCTTTCGATCCCATTATCTTCATATTATTCACTTATAAATATCTGAGTAAATAAGAAACATATCCATGAAAAAAAAAAACAATATTTTACGGTTTTGAATTATTTTTGAAACTTAAGTTAATAACTATAATTTAAAAACAACAATTTTTGCACGATGTTGGATAGTTATTCTCAGGGATAAACATGAAATATGCTCTTTATTGGCGTATTTTACAGTGTACCTACAACACGGACGACATTTACCGCATAATAAAACAGGCGAATATTGTCTCAAAAATATCACAAAATATAAGCCAAAATCATCATTTGTCCCGTTGTTTTGTGTATTAAAATAATATAATCACCCTAAAATGTAATATAATATTATTTTTATATTATATTAGATGTCCTGCATCGCCATTATCATTATCGCTAGAACAACGTGTTGCATCACGGCAAAAGGTAAAATCGGATACGCAATGCCGTAAGATAATAATATTTCGTACCATTACATACAAAATCTGCGCTAAGTGACGTCGTGATTTTATCATTGATATACGTCGTATATTACATCGTCTTTTGTTATAGACTGAATAAGTAGCTAAATTATACAGTGTAACGAACGGGAACAACTACGAAGAGAACAATATATATATATAGTATACATAGTACCTACGGGATGTGAGACAAAAAGTTGAATAATTTTAAAAAACAAAAATAAATTCAAACAATTCAAAAAATGTATCGACTTGAATTATTATAAATTGTATTTACTAGATGTTTTAACAAATGTAGTTTATTTTGCACAGAACCCAACATCATCCATCATATGGTGGTAATTTCCACGGATACACTTGATAAGACATTTTCTAAAGTTTTCGAACTTCTGTGCTTAAGTTACTCAAGTGGAACGTCATAATGACTGATTGCTGGTTTGAAAAAAATGTACTGCTTTCTTGGACCAAGACATGATGACTGATACTGCATTGGTCTGCTAACACAACGGTCACAGGTCTATCCCTCTACCCCCCTACCACATCGACCAGTAACTCCTGATCCAAATACATCAGTTGGTTAGGTGAGTGGGGACAGAATAATACGAAGTGTTGGAGAAAGGGCATGTGGGCGCGTTCTTTGAAAAAGTTCCGTGTGCAATATAGACGCATTCGGTCGTATAACCACTGATTGGTGGGGTATGGAGTGACGCGTGCACGAACCAACGTCTAAGACCCACGTCCAACTTTTGCGTGCCAGCTAGCTTTATATTTAGGTGAGTATGCTTGATGGTACCACACATACGATGGTGAAATCATCTCTTACCCCCTTGCCACCACGCACGCACACTCCTACGACGTAGTTACGCAGAACGTAAGCAAGTACACCCATACCGGTCGATGTGTTAGACGTAACGGCGACCACAAAAACATATATGGTATGCCGACCCCACCCCGGTCCACCACGATCACGACTTTCTAATAGCGTATAGTACGTTTCTCAATGACTGCGGCGGCCGTATATGTTAATAATAATATATAACATTATAACTATTATATATAAAAAAAACATGGAAAGTAAGTTTATATTCAGAGTTTTAATCAGAAAAAAATTAGTATGATACAAAAGTATAAAAACAGATGTGCTTACTCGAAGATTTGAATGTCTTATATTAATTAAGATGTGATATTAGGAGGGCCCGCTAGAATATTTTTTTTTTTTAAAGTAGAAAGACTCCGTCAACTTTAAAATTCGAGCACTATTAAATACCCTTATGATATAATATACTTTAACAAAAGTCACACTTACTTGATGATAGTGCCGGCATGGGCATGCCGGCACCACCGGAACGTTGCTGATGTTGCTGCTGCTGTTGTTGGTGCTGCTGCGGTTGCTGCTGCTGCGGTTGCTGCTGCTGATGTTGTAGTTGCTGCTGCTGTTGATGGGTCGATGACTGGGACAATGGCCTTCCACCACTGGTATTGCCACTGTTGTACAAAGGTGCCGGCGGCTGTTGTCGATAAAAGGACGGCTGTGATTGTGACTGTTGTTGCTGCTGTTGCTGAAGTCTATTCGGTGGCTGCTGCTGCTGCTGCTGCTGCTGCTGCGACGGTTGTCTCGGCAATTGCTGTTGCTGCAGTGACTGCTGCGAGTACCCTGCACCGGCCATACTACGCTGTTGCTGTGGCAACTGCTGATTCATGCCGTACTGCCTAGCCGCAGCAGATGCACCTCCTCCAGGGCGTCCGCCACCATAGTCTTGCTGCTGTTGGAATTGCTGCTGCTGCTGACGGTGGACCGCGTTCTGCGGCTGCTGCTGTGGATCGGTGCCTGTGACCATATCATCGCCCGCCGTCATCAGGCTGTTGATCATCTTACTAGCAAAGTTGAACATTTTTGCCGTGTGCGGCGACGGCGGCAGCGGCAATGACTATTATGTACAACGTGGCGGTTACTACCGCCAATGGCGGTGCCACCGCCGTGAGCTCACGAGATCGTACCTCGTCGTGGTCGTGGTCGTTCGTCGTCACGGTTGCGTGTGGTGCGCGATCACTGCAAGCCGGTGCTCTATAGCGATGGCAAAGTGGCTATTATAATGTGTTAATAAAACCACTGTAGCGACATAAAGCGTAAAAACGAGTTTAATGGCAAATCACGAGGGAATACGTGAGACGATAATAATAACAACACGCTTGAAATTAAAGTAGTTTTGCAGAGTAACAATCAGCCAGTAAGTATGATTACATATATAGGTACTGACAATAATAATAATAATTACCGTATATGCGTTTTGGTAGTCGTCAGAGTGACCGTTATCGTTATCGTTACGGTCGGTGGCGATCGAGTGTCGAAAGAACGACGGGCGCGTACACCCCGAACGACCGCTCGCACATACGAGCGTACACACCCCTAACAAACACACACGCGCGGCAGCGAGGGCGCGGCGTGAATGACGTCGACCAAGTTCGGTACTAGTCGGCGGATTCGACGGCAGTGGAGGCGTTCGGCGGCGGTCGGTCTGCGCCGTCGGCATGCCAAGACAACCGTCAAAACCTACCCTTTGGTACTGGCGGCGTCAAGCGGCAGCGCGTGCGGTCTCCGAGTCGCGCCCGCTCCGCGCCGCCCTAAGCCGTTCCGCCACCGACATCGTCTACATTGCCGCCTTCGTCGCATTACACGGCATGCCGCGCGCGCGCCTGACCGTCTGACCGCCACCGCCGACAATCGATACCACCCCCGACCCCATCGCCATATTATACTCCTCCGCCTAAAAACAAAACAAAAAAAACTACCATCCCTCTACAGACAACGATGACGGGTGGAGTGGGTGTATGGATGCGAGTGTATCTCAGTATATAGCATTGTGCGCGACGGCGTTAAGAATGTGATCGCGTGGTTATTACCGCGCCGTCGTAACCACATCATCTGCACCGCGGGAAATAGGAACGATAAAATATTTTCCCTGGGAATTAAAGGAAATATTATAAAATATAATTAATAAGCGTTATTTGCACATCATCTATCAGTCTCCCCCATATTATGTAGTGCCTATATGTTTATGTATATGTGTGTATAAATGATTTAAGGCTTGGTTTGATGTATTTATAAAAATTAGCATATTTTTCAACAATTATTCGAAAAATATAGTAATAATAGTAAAATAGTGATATTATATCAATTTGTTTCATAATACTAGGTTTTGGTAATTTCTCTACAAGTACTTCAGTGGCTTAATGTAAATTTTTTAGTATATTTAAGAAAATATGTATGTTTCTTGATTTTTAGGGCACAAATGCTCACATATTTTAAAGATTTTTTGGGGCATGAAGTCCTTAGCCTTGCTTATTATTTTAATATTACGCAGTTAGTTTTTTTATTGGGAGGACTAATTTCTACGTTAATATAAAAATGACGGAAAAAATTATTAAAATTAGTAGGTATATACGTAAGCGGCGGCGGCTGTGGGCAGAGAGATGAAATATCTCTAAGACACAAAACTGCATAATAAATAACATTATCACCGTAATACTATACAGTATCTTCTATTTCAGAAAGAGGCACTGTACAATTTAAACTGTATATATGCTATTTAATCATTTTATTTTAGAGGTCACATAGTTAATTAATACCGATAGACTTAAAAATAATTTGAAATTAATTGTTTTTTACATTTACATCCCTTTTTATTGTAAATCGTGGTTTTGTTTTTATATAACATAAATAAAAAAAAAAACTTATCAAAAAATATTAAACAAAATTCATTGTTACCATCAATCACATACACAACACACGAGTAAAAAAAAAACAAGGAAGCGTCAATCTGATGTGTTAAATTTGTATTCAATGATTAATCGTTTCAGCATACGAAATGTTATTTAGAGCGGAGGCAGTCAGCCTCAATTTCTAAAGATATTTTATAATTTATTTAAATTACTATAATATTACTATCACTCATAAGTAAATAAGTAATATTTTATTTTTCTATAAGTAATACCTACATTAATTTAAACTCACTTTTACCAACAAAATC
Source organism: Aphis craccivora (assembly GCA_009835225.1). Lineage (NCBI taxonomy): Eukaryota > Metazoa > Arthropoda > Insecta > Hemiptera > Aphididae > Aphis > Aphis craccivora. The sequence goes on from VUJU01001653.1 coordinate 22,326, forward strand.
GCGTATAACCTACCAATAATATTAATAATTATTATTAACTTAAGAAAATACCAATGAATGTAATACCAATATTATATATCATAATAATGGTGTAAATATTTTCGATTACTTTATATAGATGACATAAAAATTCATTGTATATAGAAAATAATTATATTCTATAGTAAAGATAATCCAATGTCCATATGATTAATAATTATTGAATCACAACAAAATCCTTGAAAACGGTTACTTTCGTTAAAATATCCAATTTTGTCAAACATTAAACATAATGTTTATATAAAAAAAAATTTAAAAAATGTTTTTATTACTTATCCAAGAACAACTTACGAACAACCTAATATAAATGTCTGACCATAGTTCATAGGTATTAAAATAAAAAATGTATAAAATGTTATACAATAACTACTTATAAAATAATTTGAAAATTATCATGATTTTTAAATTTTAAACACTTAAAACTTTGACATTGTATTTTCAATATTTTTTTTTAATTTTCTGAATGAAAAATTTACGAAGTACATTATACTATAATTTTAATCTTTTATTACTTTAAAACGTAAATAGTAGTGTTACCATGTAGAATTAAAATAGCTATATATTTTAAATGTCCATAATTTTTTAAAAAGAGGCAAAATTTCTTGGCTAAAATATTCTAACAAATATTGAATGAAAAATTCAACTATTTAAGATAACTTATTTTTAAATTATAACAAATTAATAAAATCGATTTTGTGAAAAAAAAAGTAGGTATTGTGTAAATACCCGTTTTTTCATATTTTTTTTTTAAGTGTTTCTTATTTATTTTATTAATTACTGTGTATTTTTACTTAATTACTGAAATCTAATTTCCCACTAGAATTTACCATAAACGCTTAAGGTTGAAGTATTTTTTCTGCTTAAAATGTAATGACAATCATAAAAAAATGTAAATATAATTTTATCTTTCTAGCATCAATACTCTCATCGCCCCACTCAAAATCTAAAATGTAATTAAAAACTAAAATAATATTTTAAATTATTAATCATGTTTTGTTTTAACTGCACTATAATATCAACCGTTTGTTTAAGAGAATATGATGAATTATTACATATTCTAAAAGTAATATTTGAATTTGTATGATTGTAACACAATACTACTAACTAAAAATAAAATAATAGATATTTATATATAGGTACATTATCCTACTTAATATCCTATGTATTATTCTATGATATAATATTATTATAAGTGTATGCATTTTAACCAATATCATTTAATTAGCCAATCAAAATTCAATAAAATAATAGAGTAAGGTAATAAAGAAGTTTTTCCAAGTATTATTTATTACAATTAATATAACCTATTACGTATTACTATTTTCTAATTAACATATTAATTACCTATTGATTTTGTTGAAGTATTTTCTGACTGTGAATTTTAATTAACGAAATGTGTTATGTAAACGCATGTATATGAACATTTCATCATAATACAATATACATATTACATACACACATAGTCATATACATATATATATATATATATATAATATATATATTATATTGTCACACCAAAATTAAGGCTTAGAGAATCCAAGACTTCCTCCCTCCCACAAATATTGTGATATCACTTCTAATTTATAATATATTAAATAATAATAGCCACAAAAAAATATTTTCTTCGATGAAACAAAATGTAGGATAACAACTAGTATTTTTTAAAACTACTTATCATGTTCGACTTTATTCAATACCCATTGCAGATACACTACCGTATCTACGTATTAAAATATGGCAAATTATTGAGAACAAAAATATGATTTAAAAGTGTGCATCACTTTGCTGAAAATAAACATACCTACAATAAGTATTGAGTAAGTCATTTTAATGAATATACTTATTACATTTGAATTGAATTATGCTTCATATAGTATGCAAAAAATAGTTCTGATCAGAAACGGTTTATCAGTCTTTATGATTATAAATATATTTCGTAATATTATCTTTTTTTTCTATTAAAGTAATTTATTCTTTATTATTATCGTTATTTCTTTTAAATTTATTTACATAAAAATTATTATTTTTAATAGTACTGGGAATTTTAAGGAGAATCTATGGTCCAAAAACAAACAACGAAGGAGAATACAAAATAAGAACAAATCAGGAGATCCAAGACCTATACGGAGAACCAAATATTAACGGAATTTTAAAAAGTAGTAGGCTGAGCTGGGCCAGACACGTGTGGAGATCAGAGGGGCCAATTGGACAGGTTACGAAATGGAAGCCAAATACAAAAAGGCCTAGAGGACGTCCTAGACAAAGATGGAAGGATAGAGTGGTCAAGGACTTAAGGGAACTTGGAATAGAGGATGGGGAAGAGCTGGCAAGAGACCGAGACAGGTGGAGCCAAGTGGTTGTTGCGGCAATGGGCCTGAATGGCCTGTAAACGCCTAAGAAGAAGAAGAAGTACTGGAAATTTTAAGGGGAACCTTCAAAATTGTAAATTGAAGCATTTTTTCAACTACTATCATATTTTATAGGTACATACGGTATATAACTGCTAAGATTATTCACTCGTATATAATATTATGTAATATTTTTTAAATAGACTGCTATCTGCTAACACTGTCTACCTAAAATATAATTAAGAATATTTTATATGACACCAATTATTTTATTTCAAAACTGTTTCAGTCGATAGTACAGTTTTCACCAAATGGTATTTAGTTGGTTTGATCTAAAATGTAATTTCCTTGCAAAAAACTTTAATCATGTAAATAATAGGCAATCAAAAGTATAATTTTAATCAAATGAAACTGACACAAATCCGATTTACTTTGATATTTACCAAATACCATTTTTTCCTATAAACATTTATCTAAGCCTGATATACTTCCCTTAATCTTAACTTTAATGACTTCAACAATTAGTATGCTGTATTGTATTGATACATAGTCATTATAATTCAAAACTATCTCGAGAATGGGTATAGCCGCCGTGTAGAAATTATCACTCCACACACCCATCTACAACGAAATAAATTACAATATAAAATAAAAAAAATAAGAAAAAAGTACTAGCTAATAATAAATCAAAATGAAAATAACCTTTAATTACGACAATATTATATTAGGTTGTCAGTACACAAAATGTTTTGTTTTCAATTTTTCACACTCATTGAAAATGGCAAATTTCCGTTTAGCTGAACAAACATTGTATTAGCTTTAATATTTAAGTAATTTTACTAAATATCAAACTTTAAAAAGTTATTTTACTATATTAAATTATAATAGGTACTAAACAAGTTTTATTTAAAAAAATTAAGAAACTACCTCATGAATTATATATACTTCAATAATATACATTATTATTCTTAGTAGGTAATTTATAAGTTGACACCTACCGATCAGAATGGTACATTATTGGAACATTATGAATAATATTATGATATAAATAATATAATATAATAATATTAAAAATATTAATATTAATAATATAATATAATATAATATAATGATATAATGATATATATATAAATTGTATAGTATATAAAAAATAATGATAAGTAATAGTAATGCTAATAAGTTTCAAGCCACCATAATTGTTATTTTTGTACTAAAATAAAATAATTAAAATCGTAGAAAGAAAAATTGCAATTTTATTTAAATATGGAATTTAGTTCGAGTTTTAACTTCGAATGTCTACAAACAAAATTCGTGTATAAAACTTATAATGAACATAGTATATTATATGAAGTGTTCAAGAATTTTAACCAAACATAACATTCTTATTAATATTAGTTAAGTATAGAAAATAAACTAAAACTATTAGAAAATGTCAAATTAATGTATACTTAAAATTAGTCTAAATATTTTAAAAGCTATATTTTATAATGGAATAAAATAATAACGGAATATTTTATGTTACTATAGATAATATTTTTTTTTAATAAAATAATAAAATTTTTAGGTTTGTTTTAAATATCAAATGTCGATTAAAAAAAAAAACTCATCCATAAAAATATAGGTAGTTTTACACAGAATTATTTTTTTTTAAGTGAAAAAAAAATCAAAAATTTACTAGGAATCTTTCATAGGTACAATTTTGTATCAAAATTACAATTTTATGAACTAATAAGTATTACAAAAAAATTATAGATTTTGTGATTATTAAGAAATTAAAATTCTAACTTAAAATTTATTTGTAAACTTTTATAAAAGAAGAATGAGAACTATATATTTTAAATATTTATTAATCACTAAATGACAAAGTTATAAGTAACTTAGTGTTAAAAATTTTGATCAGAAATTTTATAAAATTCGAAAAAATGTAATAATTTTTTATACAATTTTAAAAAACTGTATATAACACAAAATATAATAGAAACCATATCATATTTTGAGGAATTTATGAGAAAATAATATTATATAACCGTTATTATATAAAACATGCAAAATTCTTAGTTCAATCTACCAATAGGCAATAGGTATAATAGCTATAAATATACTATAAATTTAATAACTATTAAATTATATACAGCACTATACCTATACTATAATATTATAAAAGCTGAAGAGTTTTTGTGTTTAAACGTTCTTATCTCAGAAACTACTGAACCGATTCAATAACATTTTTATTAATAGATTCTTTAAAACTCGGATAGTGTTCTAAGAATTTTCTTTCAGTCCCTTCAGGTTACATAGGGTAACTCACAAAAATTAAATACTTTTTTGTTAATGTAGATATAGGATTTCCAATGATTATATAACTATTACAATATTATGTCTACATGTTTATAGTATTTATAGGCTCCAAAATACAACTTAACTGACTTAGATGAAAGTTTCAAAAATTATTCTCAGAAATATCAGGAAAATTTAAATAGTGATAGATAGCCGTATCTAATGACTAATCCGCTACAAGCGAATTGCCCATTTCAGAAAAATTAATTTTTTTAACAATATCAATAAATCTCAATATTCCTTCTCTTATAAAGTATCGTTAAAAAAGTGTACTTTTCTTGATGTTTACAAATAAACCTGCGCTTAAACCCGATTTATTTCCGAAATAAATTACAATAACGATAACATAATACCAATAAGGTTACATTACATAATATAAACGTATGAATTTAAAAATTATAATTTGTAAAGTGTTCTACAATCCATCAGAACGTTTATCAAATTAAGTTTTAAATGTCAAGTTGCCTGCAAAGAAATTTGAATAGAAAAAGAATTAAACTTGCTACTGACTTCTGAGGAATAGTTACAACATTACAAGTTCATAATAATAACATGGCGTATATCGCACAGCTGTTATTATCGCATCAAGATTTGAATATGTTCTCACCTGGCTTATAACTTTCGAACGTGCGTTAGATAATATGTTTTATTTCATTATCAAGTTACGAGTTAAGTAGATACTTTTCGGTATAAATAAGTCTATTGTATATTGGTTTATCTGCAGTTATGCATGTTGTGATTTTTTAATAGTAGTATTATGATTTTTTATAGTATATAGTATTATGGTATTATATTATGTGTATATGTATTATGTATAAACATGTTGTGATGTTCACCGAATTATAATTTTTGTTCGTTCTATTAACAATAAAATTGAGAGTATTCAAGTTTGGAATACATAGATACAGTGCCACACTAGACACTGGCAGTGAATTTATTTAAGAGAGGGTGGCAAATTGGGAATCTATTACTCTATTGTTTTAAAAGGTTTCCAATGGCCTGGTTGTTGGAAATAAACCATAACTATTTTTATTATATTGAGAAACTTAATATTACGTAAGTACTATAAAATTATTGTCACAATAATAATTAATATTTATTGATTTTAACTACTATTGTGAGGACATTACAGTAACATAACAAATTTACAAACTCACCTAAAAAATTAAATATTGTACAAAAAAAAACAACAAGAAATCATGTTTTTACTTAAATGTAAGTTTGATCATAGATTGATTCATTCTAAAATTAAAGCTAACAACAATAAAATTAAAATTATAATGAACGCAAAATTGCTATGTTATATGTTTATAAGACAGAGACAACACATGCGAGTTTAACATCTTATATAATATTATAGACTCCTAGGCTTGTAAGTATTAAAGTATATATGATTTAATATAAGTGTTGTGTGAGTCTATTGTATGTAATAACACTAATAACTTATAACATAACAATACGTATAGGTACCTGACTATATCATATATTTTTAAATGCAAGCTATTATTATTTATTATTGTTCTTCTGCAGTGGAACGAAAAGTCGTTTTCTTTAAATTTATTTTTTTTATTCTTTAACACTAGTGTCTAGTGTATTATAATATCAACTAACGTAATAACAGTTTTAAAAAATAAAGCAACCACTCTTAAATAATTTCTTGATTTTTAAGATAGAAAGTATTTTTATTTTTCATATTTTCTGTACCATTTATTTCGTCATATTTCGTCCAAATTTTGTAATATTGGTTATTGTAAAAAAAAAAATAAGCCCACACCTCCGCGATACTTTTTTTGTATTCTTGCCTACATACATACAGTAATATAAATTATAATATCTATATTATGCATGGTAAAATCATATAAAACCATACACTTAATACCTATAGGCTATAATACGTAAACAGATAATGAAAAAACTACCTGTCTAGCAGATTTTCCAACTTGATAATCATACTAACCATTGTTTTCTCTAACTTAATTTACATCTCATATAATTCTTTGTTATGTATTCCAGTAATACTCAAAAAATACTATTGTAATAAATTGGCAGTCAATTGACAATAATACACTATTTACTAAAGAAAATTTATTTTCAACTTTAAGAAAATTTTAAAGTATAAAATATAATCTTCAACAATAAAAGTAATGTTTATGTTATAAGCAAGTAATAAGTTATTAGAAGTAATCAGAATATCATACTGCAGTTATTAAACATTTACAATACTTAATTTTGATTAATAATTTATCTTTATTTTATTATTACCAGGTCTGTGAAATAATAGTAGAATGCATTACTATTAGCTTACTGTAAAACTAAACTTATCATCACCAAAGTTTTAATTATATATACTAGTATAGCTATTATAGCCATTTTAGATTCTGAACGAAGTGATGAATATATTAATTTTACAATAATGTGTTTTTTTTTTTTTGTTGTTGTTGTTGTGCGTACAGCATAACTTTTGGAAATAATGCTTCAATTTCAAACTTCGGGAGTGGTTTCTGATAGCAAAGTGAATATCCTTGGTGCATTATAGAGGTCAAAAGTAAACATTTTCTAACAAAAAATCTAGAAAAACAAAAAAAAGTGACGGAAAGCGGGAATATTTTCAAAACCAGTTGTAGACCAAATCAGTTTTTTGATATGGTTGTAACTCTAAAATTTATCACTGTAAATACTTGAAATTTTCACCAAATGTTCATATTAGTGTTATCTATATACAGTTAAATTTTCAAAATATTTTGCAAATATTCATGATTTTAACGAATTTTTATGAATATTTATATAAAAAAAAATTGTGCATATGTATTCTTATAATTTTTTAATCACTATTAGACTAACTTATGAGGACTTTGTATTACATTTTCAAATATTTTAACTCGGCCAAAGACATTGTATCGATATTTATATAAAAAAAAAATAAACATAAACGAAAATTTCAGTTCTCTATAAATAACTCAAAAAAGCTAATATAAACATTTGGTGAAAATTTCAAGCATTTACAATATTCGATTTTGTTAAAAACAGAGGTTTTGTGTAAAAATTCCCGTTTTTCTGTCAATTTTTTGAAAACTGTTTCAAAATTCTAAATTTTGACTTTTCTAATGCACCAAGGAAACTTTACCATCGAAAACCACCCCAGTTGTTTGAAATTGAAGCATTATTTTGACAATTTATGCTGTACACGGACACAAAAACAAAAAATAAACACACACCTAAAATCAATACATTTATTACTTCGTTCACTATCTAAAAATCTCTTAGGTAGTTATACAAATTTTAAGATTTGAGTACATCAGTCTCGTATTGAGCTAATTACTGTAGTTACATAATGATTCAACGATAAATTTATATTTTACTTATTTTTATTATCAAATGGTACTTCTTTCGTAAAATTGCATTGTCAATAGTAATCATTTCTTTATTAACAGAAATGTATAGAAAATTATAATTTAAGTACCTTATAGTGAGACTTTCAAGGTTCTGTGATTAATATCTTTTGAATGATAACAAGATAGCCAAAGTTTTTTAAGAATAAATCGATATTATACCTACATTCTATTATTCGATTTCGTCATAATTTGAACTCAAAATGATCATAAAACCGTATTATGTGCCTTCACACTAAATTCTGGTAATATAATTTTATGAAAATTCGATAATTAAATTTCAAGACTAAAGTAGGTGTTTAAATTAAACAAAAAAAAAAGAATTTTAAATTACAAAATAATTCATCAGTTTTGTGATTTTAACACATTTTGTCAATTTTTAAACTAAATAGGTATTTATAAAAAAAGTTGTGACCATGTGCTAATATTTTTGATTTTTTTGTAATAGCTTAAAAATAACTTATTGCTCACAGCATAAACTTTTAAACAAAAATTGCATCTAATATAAAACATAAAAAAACTAATATACATTCTAAAATATACAAAAATTACAAAGTACAAAAATTCTAAATATTTTTAAACTGAGTACATATTTTTTTATGATAATTGCAATTCTTCCTTGCATAATGAAAATTTCAAAATTGATATAAAAATTATACTTTATGTACCTATTTTAAATGATACAAAGGTAAATATAATATTTTAATCATTATTAGTTTTTAAAATACTATTAAATCACAATAATCGAATAATCACATGGTATTATATATTAGCATTCTTATTACTATTTATTTATTTTAATATTTACATTTTTACAATTATCAGTTTACAAATCACTTTATTATTTAATACTTGAAATTTATGATTCCAAGTCAATATAAAATTTAAAGTATATGGGCAAACTATTTCTTATAATAATAATATAACTATTACCATATTAAATTACCCTAATCAACTTATGAATCAAAAGGTTAAATGCATCTTAACATAACACAGTGTGAATAGGTTCATGGGTATAAATAGGTAATATCTAAAAAAATTAATCTACCTATTTTTAAAATGACATTCTATACAGTAATATTCATATAATATACGTAAAAACTGTAAGTCTCCAGAAATGATGTTTTTGGATTATATAACAATATAGGTAGTTAATATCGTTATGCAACGTTAAATATTATCCAATACTTCATCTAAATTTAAAAATTAAAATAACTAAAAAAACATTTTTTCATATAAATGTATTCAATTTTCTAGTTTCACTGTTAATACTTATAAAGAACTTTGTATTACATTTTTAAGCTTTAGTTGAGAAAATTGAAAATTTTCAAATTACTAAACAATTTAAACAGTTTCATGATTTTGACGAATTTTGTGAAAAATTAAACTTAAAATGCTAATCAAATATGTGCTTATGGTTTCAAGATATATACATTTTTTTTTTTTTTTTGAACTATAATAAAAATGCATGTGATACTTTGTATTGAATTTTCAAGTTTTTGACAAGAAAAAATATTTTTATTTATATTTATGAAAAATAAATTTAAAAAAATGGAAAATTTCAAATGTCTGTAAATACCTCATATAGATTCAAAAAAATTATAAACAATAAACTTTTAGTAAATATGTATAATAAATGTTAATGTAAACACTTTAAATTTCAAGTATTTACGGTTATCAGTTTTTAAGTAATAGATTTTGTCAAAAACTAGTTTTGCGTAAAAATTAGGTACCTTTGGTCCTTAATATTTTCTATTTGCTTTTCCTAGTTATTAAATACTACTAAGACTTTTTAATTTTGACCTTTACAAAACATAATTTAAATCCAATTTTCTAATAAAAGTCCTCAACGTGACAACGTTGCAAATTTAAACATTGTTACAATTACTTATCGTGTATGTACTATATACGTATATCCGTATATGGTATATACAGACACAAAAACACACATCATTATAAAATCAATACATTCATGACTCCGCTCAAAATATATATAAAAAATATAAAGTTATTATTTCTCAGTAATTATTTGAAAATTAATAAGTTTTCATGAATAAAAGAAAAATATTTTATTATTTTAGTGACTTTTTTAATGTGTTTACTGCGCTGGGATTTTAAAGATGATATTGAGTAGGTACATAAGTGATAAGACATGGAGGAAATATTTTTTATGGAGGTAGAATCTGTTCAGAACAGTTTTTAAATATTATCATGGCAAATTTAAATTTATTTCTTTAAATTAGTGAACTCTAAAATTGAAAATATGCAATTCATTCCCCAGTTGAAAATCTCCTCGTTTTATGGTATATTATGTCTAGAAAGTGTTAGTATAGTATTTTTTTTATTATTGTATTACTACAGAAAATAAAATTGATTATTCCGAACTGGTTTTAAATAAGAGACCGCATGATAGTTGTCTTCGTCTTATAAACATACTCATGCAACATGTTAAAAACCATAGAATAGACCACTTTGACAGTAATCCAAGTTAAGCTATCAAATTTTTACATAAAAAAGAGGTTTTTGACTGTGTGAGATCTTTTTTATTAATTCGATATCAGAAGAACAATAAACGTTAGAGTAAGTTTGAAAAGCACAAAATGAATGGATTTTGAACCGATAAGAGTTATTTTCGTATTAATAATATTAAGAAATTAAAAACTATGTTGCACACTTGCACAGCCAATGTTTTCCTTTTTACCTATATTAAATGTTTGTAATATCAACTGGATGTTGATGCGTTGAGTACTCACTTGGATAAAGCATCTTCTTAAATATAACAATTAGTCAACATTTTTCGTATAATTTTACGATAGTTTTTTACTTTTAACTATCTAAAAATACAATACTAACTAGGTATAATCAATTTTCAACCAAAAACCATCGTCATTTTAAAAATGGAACTATTTTTATTTTTTACTGATCCACAAAGCAATAATAGACACTAAATTATCACATACACACATCATTGTAAAGCTCTACTCAGCAATAAAATATTAAAAATTAGGAACCTACCTACTCATGAAATATAAATAATACCTATAATATATGCATATTATACGCGTAGGTATATGTGTCCAATTGTCCGTATAATAGCAGTAGGTATTAGAATTAAAAATAACAATATATTAGTATTAGTGTATTACCTTTGAGTTGTATAATGTCATCGTACTATACTTGAATACACTAAAAAGTAATAAAATAAAATCATATCTACTATCATTGCGCCTGCTATAATATTTTCTTATTAATTCACTGTTTATTATTGATATTAAACTTACGGATATAAAATTGCATGAAAATCTGTAAAGTCGGATTCACAGCTACATCGTTTATCGATCGTATCCAAAAGTTGAGTTCACGGTCAATCATAGTTAGTGAATGATATATAAGTACCACGATTACAACGACCGATCAAAGTACGATAGAAAGAACAAAGCAGACTACGTAGGTAGCTGTGAACCCGGCAAATACCAGATATAACGATACCGTTGTTACTTGTTAACCACTACCTACATTGCCAATATCATTATTCATTACCTACCTCATTTTTCTCTACTGTTTAAATATTAATTTCTCTCAAGGAGTTTTATTTATCTACCTTGGTTTATTTTCCGCCATCAATTAAAATATTTGTTTCTTTAAATTAATTAAATTTAAAAAATATATATTTAAATATTTTACATGACTACCAACAGATATTAACTGAACTTCAAATTTTCGAATATTCAACTTTTTAAACAAATTAATCTATGCTAAAAAATGACATACTATTATAATAATAATATTATATTTTAAGTTATAAAATAAAAAAGTGAAAATATTCTATATTAAGTATCAACTAATTCTAATAACTATAATAACTTTATTATATATTAGGTAGGTATATAATAATTCCTTATAATTACATTAGAAAATACAAATATGCACAGAAAGAATAATAATGTTATGTAAATTGATATGAATTAGTAAATTATTATTATTATTGATCTATTATTCTTTCTTCTTGAATTAGTTCTGGTTAATAAAATAGCGTTTTAATTTAGTAATTTATCAAGATAATAGTAATTTATTTCTAATCAAAAGTAGGTAGGTATTTTAACATTGTATTGTAAATAAAATAATAAATTGGTAGGTACCTACCAGGCGCGAATCCAAGGAGGGAGCGAAGGGGGCGCACGCCCCCCCCCCAAATCCCTAAAATAGGTTTATTATTAATAAAACAAGATTGTTTTGTTAACTATTGTCGTTCATTTTTCTTAGTATACCTTAAATTTCAAGTACTTAAAAATAATTACTTGAGAATGTTTTTTTTATTTTATTTATTCCTGAAGGCTAAAGGCCAACATAATTTTTGTTGCTATTACGTATTATGTCGCAATTTAGACAGCTTAGTCGTAAGTATAAGGAAAATTGTGCGCCCCCTCCGTAAAACATTTCTGGATCCGCCCCTGGTACCTACTACCTACACAAAAAAAAATTAAACATATTAGAAAAAATTGGTGTTTTAGACTGTAATATCTTCACAGTTGCCATGGGTACTGTTTTCCAACCATATCAAAAACAAAAACTTGTCACTACGGCAGCTATTGCCTTTCTAATAATATTCTTTGTTAAATAACAACTTGCCTATAATAAACTAAATTGCTAACTAAACTCTGTCGAACGAGAGATTGCAACTAGTCGACAACCCAAAATAATATTTTTTGGAGCATTTCTGTCTCCTACCACTATAATACCACCATTAGGATTTGGCCGATGTGTGGTGGGAGAAATTTTACTACGAGACGGTGGAGTTTGCTGGTTTATTTGGAATTTTGGATGAGCTAGGGCTTTGGGAGTTGCAATATCTCGTAGGATGAAGTATAATATCTTATGCAACTCGTAATGAAATCTAAAATTGCCATTTTAATCAACACCAAAACGCCATAATATCAGTAATTGCACATTAACGAGTTTTTAATTTTACACATGTGATTCGTGAGATAATACTATAGAAATGTATAATACTTCTGACCTTGGATAAAATAGCGGAACATCATTTTACTATTGCCTATTAGCAATTTAATTTGTTGTTTAGATCTGTAATGGTAAAAGGAATAAATGATCATTTATAGTATTTTCTTATAACCAATATTACCTATAACTCATAGTATTATGTTCAAATGTTTAATATCAACGTTGTTACCTACACGTATAATGTGTAATGTGTATAGAAACACTATACAACTGTTATATCAATACCAGTAAATTTTAGGTATGACTGCCGACTCGAATACTTGAAACATGAACCATAGAGTAAAATTACTCTCTTGAACAGTGTACTACTGTAACTACAGTAGAACAATCATGATTAAAGATATACCTGTCTATAAAGGTATATCTTTAATCATGAGCACAATTATACACACTCGATGATTTTTTTTCGAATGACTAAATTCGTAATCATAATCATTGAATTCCGATAGACAATTGAAAAAAAATATTTTTAGATTTTTGTTATTATTTAATAACAATAATATTGTGCGAATCGACCACCGATTGACCGTGATCACCTTGCCCTAGTTTTCGTCGAATCCATTTTCTCTGTTATCATACAAGTCGAGTCGTGTGATAACATCGGCTGTTTTCGCCTTTCGTATCAAACAGCCAATGGCGTCCAAATAAACAAACATTACCACCGCTCTTCTTTTCTTAATAATCATAGTCTCATACTCTCATCTTTCTATTTACTATATGTGTAATCCATTAGTCACTCGGTGGTTCGATACTCCGTGTTGTCGCGCATTGCGCAATACCAATTTTTTTTTTTTTTTGTACATATATTGTAAATTATTTTAACATAGCGTTACCCTTTGGGTCACCTATACTTTGTATAGTACATTTAATTAACCTGTAGTCATTTAACACCGTATTAGTGTAGTACCTCCAGTATAATTGTACAATTTAATCTAGCCCAAGGATTATATTACCTGTATTAATAAACATACATTTAGAAAATTTGATTCAAGTTTGATATTATTCGTTCTAAAACGATAATTCCACTTTAATATTTTTGGTAAGTACACTACTTGTACAATGTATATTCAATGCATCTATACTACTCATTGTGTGCTCAAATTAGGTAGTCCTCACATTCTCACCCACTAATTATGTTGACCAGTGCCGACGCTAGGTAGGTTTTTTCGCTGCCCTGTGCCTAACTGACAATCACCTATAATATGCCGCCCTTATATAATTTATATATTTTTATTTATAAACAATGCCGCCCCTAAAATTCTAAAAAATTTGCCGCCCTGTGCTGTCGCACATGCCTTCCACCAGCACTGAAATTGACACGAAATGGAGAAGAAATTAAATTTTTGTTATTACTTATTTACATTTTCTTTCTTAAACATGATCATTTACCTTGTTATTACTCATCAGTACAGCACTACAGCCCTATGCATTGGCATAAGTATAATTGTATAGTAGTTAGTAGTTGTACCTTCTTCTATAGTCGTATTCAAACTACTTCACAGATCTAATCAAAAATATTTTATGTGAATTCTCTTGTCATATCAGTCCTCAAAAACTATTTAAAAGTTAATTTAAATCCATAAGACTGACCATTGTTCAGATTGGCACATGACTATAGTACCTATAACAGTATAGTTATAAGTACAATTTCAGCTTCGTAAAATAAATTTGGTCAACAACTTTAGTATTTTTATATCAATAGTATCATAGTTGTTTACATTTTAATAATAGTATTAATTTCAGCTAACCTAGTGAGGTCAATTGTTTTGCTATAATCACTGCTATCAATATGGGTATAACCAAGAGGCCTGCTAGCAATTGCAGTGATGAAATACTCCAGGTCGATATTGATGATCTGTAAGTACCTATTACTATTAGAAATTATAGTTTGCTGTAGTTTTTATAGCTACTATAGTTTCATTCTAGTACCTATACAAATGAAGTTAAAAAATATGTATATACAGTGAAAACTCAATAAGTCAAAATTAAAAGGAAATATAATTTTTTGACTTATTGAGGTTTTTGAGTAATCAAATTTGACTTAAAGTTCTTGTAAAAATGTATGTACGTATTATAGTCACTAATTATTTTATGGTAACTATAAACAGTTAATAATAATGTATATTGTTATTATTATTATTTTAAAATTATTACTAAAAAATTTGATGAAATAATTAATAATTTTTACATTCAATACCACCATACACATGCATCCAATCAATCGCAATTTTCAACTATTCTGAATTTAAAATATGACAATAAACACAACAAATGCAGTTAAGTTAAATTACTAGAATACACAAGCAAATTGGACAAATAATTATAAAAACTATCCATCATATCTATCATATTTTGTATAATAAAAAATATATTACATTACTGCATTATTATTAAATTAGACTTACAACTCATTAAGTTAAGGTGTTACTATGGCTGTAATGATTGTTATTACCTATTACTTCTCAATCTTAAATATTTCTTAATTAATATTGATAGTAGGTAGTATGTTACATGGGCGATCTAGAAATATGAAATGGGAGGAGCGACTAATTTGTAGATATTACAGAAAGACAATATATATAATTTTAGTAAATACATACGTGTATAGTATATACCTATATTAATTATATATAATATATAATACGTGTAAAAGGGGGCTACAGTCCCTAACCCCCCCCCTTGGATCTGCATCTGGTATCTTAAACAATACAATTTAACTTATAATGTGTACTAAGTCTGCTATACATTTTTCATAACAGTGAAATAATTGTATTATAACTAGAATAGAGTTATTTTTATTTTATTTCCAACAAATTTTCTCAATTTTTATACATAACTTATCATATTATTTAAGCATAAAAATTGTAGTTAATTATAAAAACAAGACATTTTAAATATTATGAAAGGATTTATTTCAGGCTTAATAAACATTAGAAGGTGATACAACATACATTGAAACATATACATTTTTAACCCATTTACGAATTTATTAACATTATATTTTCATTTTACACAAGCCAAGGTTATATTCTACTGTAAACTTGTTTAATGAATTTAAAATATTTAATTTAAAAGCACTTTACTTCAAGAATGTTTTACTTCACTTATTTAAAACTGATATAACTATGTTCAAACCACATCATTCTTATAATACAAGATTAAAAACATTAAGTAATTTAAATTGTATAAAAGTGACAAAACATTTTGGAAAATTTAATACTATTAATGTAGGGATCGATTTATGTAGAAAACTTAAAACAAAACGCATGTTGATTTATTACTTAAATACTATAGATCTAAATAATCTCAATTTGTAAATAATTTCTCAATTTTCTTATTTTTTCATGTATGTACTAATTACAAAATTGAGCGATAACATTTAAGTTAAGTTATTTTTATTATGTTATAATTTTATATAATTGTACTATAATTCCTCATTTAACTGACTGTTTTTGAACTCACCCACCCCAAGCACAGGCTCTGCTTTTTGGGGGGTGTCAAATTTCATTATGGTATATTTTATGTGTCAATCTGTTATGACAAAATAAACTATTATTGTTATTATTATTATTTAGTTATTAGCTTATTATAAGCAAGGCTGGGCATTAACGAATTAAAAGTTAAAACATTAAGTTAATTTTAATTGAGTTATTAACTTGTTACTTTTTTTTGAAATTAACTTTTAACTTGATAAGTTACTTTTTTAAAAAGATTAACGTGTTAACTTCAAGTTAATTTTATTCAAAAATATTTAAATTAAGTTAATTTTAGTCCAAACAATAATGCACATTTTTTAACAGTATTTTTAGAAAAGTAGGTTTTTTGATAGCTAGTTAATACTTTGATGTATTATTTTAAATTTCTCCAGTAATTTTCTTGTACATAAAGAAAAATTATCTAATAAACATTATTATGTGTCTGGAATTTTTTATATTGAAAATAAGAAAATTTTAACTTTAAATTAAGTTAAGTTACTTTTTTTTTCAAAGTTAACGTTTAACTTAACGAGTTAACAAAAAAAAAAATGAGTAACTTTTAACTTAACTTAACTTTATTATTTTAAAATAAATTAACTTAACGAGTTAAAAAAAATCGTTAACTTACCTAGCCTTGATTATAAGTACTTGTGTCTAAACCAAGCGTGCCCAACCGGCCTGTGTCCACTTTATAAAAACTAGAAATTTGTATGGGTATAAAATTATAATTCAAAAAAATGTTATTTTAATAAACGTTTAAGAATTACAAAATATCATACAATTTTTAATTTTAATCATTAAAATTGAATATAGAAAAATATACAATAAAATGTATATTTATTTTTATATAAATAGGCATACAGTCCAGAGAATAAATATAAATTTTGAATGTGGCCTGTAAGCCAAAGAAGGTTGGGCACGCCTGATCTAAACCTTGTCAAAACAAATTCCTTAATCAATGTATGCATAAAACATATTTTTCCTTTATTAAATGATTTTTAACAAAATGTAACATAATATGCATATCATTATGAACTTATTATTATGAATATTTTTTAAAGACTTAATATTTTCAATGTATATAATTATTAAAAGTTATAACCATTATGTATTATTATAAGAAAGAATATTATAATTAAATGTTTATATTTTCATTATAGTGCTGATGATACAATTTATTCTGATACCAGTGATGAATCAGATTATTATGACCCACAACCCTTCACCATAATTGATTATTCAGCATACTACAGAGAACTCTGCCCTGAATTAAGGATTTCCTACACTGAACATGCTGAACATAATGTTGATACCTCTTCATCACCGGTTATTAAACCGGTATCAGGAGTATCACATAAGAAAAAAAATATTTCTCAAATGGGACGCAAGAAAGCAAATCGTGCACAAAATGGTATACTTTTTATTTTTATTTGTCAAATAGTAATTTATAATGTATTATGGATATAGGTTAAATCATTTTAGATAAGTTGTGAACATGTATTGATATATATATATAACATAATATATTATATTGTATATTGATAATATACATTATAATACAGTCACAACTTACTGTCTGGGTTTTACAAAAAGAAAAAATTAAGTAATTAATAGTTAAAATTGATAAGAAATATTATTTTGTGCATTTCAATTTAATTAAATAGTTTAATTTTATTTGCATAATAATTATTATAGCATACTATTTTATTATACTCTTATAAAAACTTAAAAAAAAAAAAATCACACCTGTTATTATACAAGAAAAATCAGTCGTTTGCATTTTCTCTATACTTTGAATACCTTACTCTCGCGCACATCCAACAAGCAACCTCGTCTATTTATTTTTAATTTCAAACTATTATTATTTTTATTAATATTAAAAATAAAAATCTATATTTCACCCAGTACCTATAGTGGTTTATTTAAAATATAGACACCATAGTTATATTTTAATTTATTTTTTTTTTTTCAGAAAATTTTCTTCTATCTTTGAGTGACGAAGTTGAAGATGATATATTTTGTAATGACAACAAAAATGGATTCATCAAAGCAATCAACAGGCTTTCAACTCGGCCTGACGTACGTATCGTATGAAATCATGCTGCTCAAATTTAAATTACGATGAAGAATAATTTAATATTATAAAGGGTTTATCTTTAAATAAATAGCCAAGTTATAGCAGCATCTTATAAGTTAGTTTTAAATGTTATAAATATCGTGGATTTTATTCACTGTGTGTTGATAACATGATTTTATTCTATAAATATTTAAATTACTAGCCAGATATTTAGATAATTTCTTTTTCATTTGATAAAAATTAAATATTCTTCCTCCTAGTCTTAATAAATTAAGTCAAGGGTTTGTAAATATAAAAAAAAATTGTAATTTGATGTATAAAAAAATCAAATTTAATTTTGTACAACTAGTACAGAAAAGTAAAAAAATATATTTATATAATTTAACAATAAAATTTAAAGAAAAATTATTTTGAACATAAAATTGTATATACTAAATATTTTCGTAAACTTAATAAGTAAAAACAAACAGAGAATAATTAATAATATATTAATATTAGTTATTAATTTAGTATTTTTATTTTTTCTTTTTTTAATTACTGAAAAATTTAACCCTGTATTTCGTTTTCTAATTTCATTATGAAAAATATTAAATTCATTAAAGCACTTCAAGTGTTTTTTTGTAGTCTTATTCACATTTAATAGTATGTTTTACTTAAAAGTAATATAAAATATTTCGACCAGACAAATTTTTATAGAAATAACATTTTTTAGAAGAGATTAAATACAAATAATGGTTTATTTTTAAAATATTTGCTCTTGATATATATGTATATAAAATATATACATAGTAAAACTTAATTTTTTAATAACAATAGTATTAATAAATTAATGTAACTGAAATTAACTAACTTTATGAATTTTTTTCTACTTCAAAAATTAATTGATTTAAATCATCAATTTTTTGTTGAAAGTGAGCTTGAACGTTAATAAATGTAATTTTTATTTTATAAAAAAATAATAAAATTATGATGTATTTTTTTTTTTTTTTTTTTGAAAAATTTAGAAAAATTCATATTTGTTTCAACTTTAACTGTAAATTAGTGCTTTGAAATGGAAAATGATTAATTCATCAATAATTTTAATTTGTTACCTAATAATGATAAAAGTTTAATATTGTTAAGTATATTTATTTTAAAAAAAAAACTAAATGAGTATACAATGTTTATGAATTGACCTAGACTATATATTTTAGTATCCTTTGTCTTCTTAAAAAAAACCCATTTTAATATAAAATTGACCGGTTGAAATACTTAGTTACTATTTATTTGAAAGAAATACACTAGAGAGAGTTTTCCATTATGCAAAAACAATATTAATAAACTATTTATAAAATTTCTTTTATGTTAATAATATGACTTAAATCTATTTTAGTTAAAACAATCATTCATTGAAGGAAATGATGAACTTGTACCAACAAAACGCAACAAAAATACTGCTGCTGAAATGAAAGCTGAAAAAAAGTCAAAACGAAGCACTCGCCCGGATTTAGCATTTAAAAATCTAACTACATCACAAAAATCCCTTTTCAAACAAAAGAGTTTACCTTTTGTAAGTTGACTAATTTCATATTCATAGTAGGTTATATAAATAAATATTTACTAAAATGTTTGAGTCTTAGTATTTGTTTTTAGATAAATTCTGTTTTTTATTTTAAATAATCATAATTAAAATGATTTTTAACTACTAAATACTATAAAAATTAATTTATATGTTATAGTTGGTACCACTAATAGTGGTTATATCACATTCCTAGCAGATGTTACATGATAGTTATTAAATCATTTACGCTGTATTACAATTTAAAAGATAAGTTCCAACTCAAGCCGTATATAGGGGTGCCCCTATATATGACCCCCCTCCGAAAATTTGTTACAACTATGGTCTTGGTTCCAAAAAACTTTCGTATAATGTCTCTCTCATTGTTCTTAGTATATATTGTTTTGGCATGTTTTATACACTTTCCAATTTTATTGAGAGCAACCAAATCCAATATTTAATATGTTAATTTTAAATCTAATATTTTGTATTATGTATTATTATTTTTAGTAGATCCAGTGTTAGAAACACATTTGAATTTGTCCCTAAACCTGTATTTAGCACTGTGTGAACAACTATAAAACACATTCTGTACACTCTAAGTAACTGTTTCATCTTGAAACTTTTTCTAAGTACCTAAGTACTTATATCAATTATCAATGATTCAATGATGGATTTTTATTTTTTCTATACGTTCCATCAATTATTTTACAATTTAAAAAAATGTATTTATGTTTATGAAAATAAAATGTATAAAAAATGCGTCCAAAATATAATATTAATGGTTTTAAGTTTTATAAACTATTTCATGAAAAGACTCGTTATGTCATTAAAATACATTTTAATGAAAAAGAGGTTACCCTCATTGAATACTTAGGGCGCCATATTTGTAAATATTGCCACTGCCTTATAATGAATGTTACCTTAATTATTTTTTTTTTACATATTTGTATTGTTTTTCAGGCTGCCATAGATCATCTAGAAACCGAAGTTGTCCGATATTTTTCACTTGTACCAAAAGGCATTTATATATCAGCCCCATTACCAAGTTACAACAGAATGCTGCTACACAGTATCGTCCGTTACTATTCTTTGGATGCCATGAGTAAATAACAAATATGCAATTATCAACAAGATTCAAGCTTGTTTTTATTCATTTAGTCTACAATTATAAATTATAATTTTTATTTATTTTTAGGCATGAATAGCCGTGGTCGACGCGCCCAGAAAATTGTACAAGTACGCAACAGTCGTTTTGACGATTTCAAACCACCTCGCTTGAGCCTGTTAAAATACATATCAAGTCTTAATAGCAATTGCTAAATAACAAATGGCCGTTATCATTGAATCCAATGACTCTTTACTAACAGGCATTTTTCATTCAGCTTAATATAATACAATAAAATATTAGTTGAATTCTGTAGGTTATTGTTTTTTTTTTTTTTTTTTGCATAACTATTCGTTTGTTACGTTTATTAAGTTTTAATTTATAGGCTTTAGATATATTTGAGCAACATTCATTATGTTTTACTTATTTAATTATTGACCAAACTTATATTATAAACATAATTAATCTTAATTAACTTAACATTTATCTTAATATATTACATTATATTATACGTTTATATTATTTTTGATTTATTAATATATTTGTAATGATAGCTATTAACAAGGCTTGGAATTTAATACATTTTAGGATGCAGTATATTATTCAGAAAATCAGAAACAGTTCTACCAAAATTTGTGCATATTTATATATTTCATTGCTTTTTATAAAGTTCCATGCCCTATCTATCAACAAATATTATGTATTCTATTTATTCTTTAATATATTCATATATTTATTAGATACAACATAATATCATATTATAGTATATAATTATGTTAATATTATTATTTACATTAAATTTATAATTAACTTACATAAAATAATGAATATTTTATATGATAATTAGAACTTTAAAGTTATTGCTTTAATATTTTTTACTTCAATTTTAGTGATATTATAAATTAATTATTTGTTTACCTACTTAAATGAAAAAAGTAATAAAAAAAATTGTAAATTGTATAACACATAACTCCTCTATTCTATATGTATTTTTATTATTGATGTGTCTACATTACAAGTCTATGGTTGATTATACCAAAATTAATAGCAAACATTTTCTACACCTGCCTACATGATTATCTCATTTTTTAAATTTTTTTGAGTCATAATTTCATTAAAAGACTAACATTTCAATCTTGTTGATTATGTTCAAATGTTGGCTTTTATATCATTAGTTATGAGTTTATGGCAATATGTTGGTTTTGGTTATATTAAATTGGTATCAAAATACCAACAAAAAAAGTTTTATAATTTGATTTTCATATTTTTTTACAATATTGCAATCAATTTTATAAATGTTTTTGATGCAATAACTTTGGAGTTCTAATGATAGCAGTTTAATACTATGATGTAGAATAGTTTATTTAGTATAATTTATATCGATAGCTTATGATTTATATATTGGGTTAATTTAGTTTAGTTTATTTATTTATTACATTTATTGTAACTTATATATTAAAAATACTGGTGTGATGGGTTAAAATAACTTTTATTGTTATAATATTTATAAGTTGATGATGTTACACATACATTATAGTTGGTAATCAGATGGAGTTTTATAGTGATAGGGAAGACCTAAGAACTTAAAATAACTAAATAAAATTAATTAATAATTTTATTGATAAATAAAATTTCGTTTTAATTTACTTGAAGAAAAAACTATTAAACAAATTATTTTGTGTATGCACATATTAAAAAATGTATATAATTTTCAATTTAAATACTTAGACTTAACAATTAAACATAATGATCCTAAGAAAATAATTGTTATTGAAATTAAAAAAAAAAATGTATATAGTATACACAAACAATATATTTTTATGAAACTATAAAACCTTCAACTATAATTTCTAAATTTGACAATGAGTTGGTCCTACAATAGATACTCCATGATAAATGGTAATAAATTGGACATTGGTATAATGTTTTTACAGTTGGTATTATTAATAACATAAATTTAGATTAAACACTATCAAATTAAAATATTACTTATATATATTATAACTGTGTAGTCTGTAGTTGATTATATCACAGATTGCATTGATTTTAAATTTATCCCCTATCAAGTCACAACATTATATTGTTTTATTGTATTTTTTTTTTAAACAATATTTATTGGTTAATTAAATAGTCAAATATTGGAATGTTCAGCAAAAAATTGTATTTGTAGATTTTCATACAAACAATGAATACTAATCTATGGAATATGAATTAGGATTATTTATAGGTAAATTATAACAGCCCAATAATATTATAATAATACATTATTAACTATTACCTATTTAAACAAATGCTAGTTTACTCTTTTATTAAAAAAAAAAAAATGTTCTATAGATACAGATAAACAGGTTAGCATTAAGAGTATACATTTATTAATGTAATACATTCCCACATCTGTGTTAGACACAAAATAGTAGGTACCTAATTGATTCTCTGGATTTTATTAAATGTGGGGCCTCTAAAATTTTAGTACAGTAAGCCTTTACAAGCCCAGTCCGCCCTTGTATGTACCTACCTGTATATTATAATGGCAACGACAATGAACGCATTGATAAATCTATAAAATTTCGTTTTAATTTGGATGGTATTAGATACCTAATCAAATAATTAATAACGATTAATATAATTATAATTATACGACATATAATTGTATATGATAATTGACGATTGTAATTCGAAAATATTATTCATGTGTACTTTAAATTTATACCTAGGTATATTATTATTATTAAAAAAATATTATGTCACAATATCATTTTCAAAAGATTAATTTTATGCTATTGTCCTTATGTTTAACACGAACATATAATTCATTCTTCGGTAAATCGTTACTAACTCAAATTTAAAAATAATACTCTATCTAATATAGTACCTACCTATTATACTATTTACTATTATAAAAATAAAAATTAATCATAATAAATCTATTAGTTTGGCCAACCCAATTCAACCAACAGTTCCTATAACTTAAGCAGTACAATAAATAACTGATATCAAACTAATTAATTAATCATACAATAATATGCTGCAGCAACTCGTTTGCACATTGCGCACAGGCACAATGGCCACGATGAAATCAGTTGTTAACCTGACAATCATAGATAATAAAGAATTATTATAGATTATTATCTATGCGGACAAAGGACGACGACGATACAACCACATAAATATAATATGTATTTCATCACAGACTGCTGACTATCAAAAATTCGATAGAATGTCATCTTATAATCATTTGTGTAGATTATATAATTTTGGATTTTCCATACTAACCGTACCCTACTTATAATATAGTTAAAATATTATGGTTTAGTACCTTGGTGACTTAATGACTATAGGTGATAGGTCTATAACGTTCGTTGTAAACGTATATATACGTACTTATGACGTATTTTCAGTGAACTAGTAAACGTAAAACCTACAGACAATTCTAACTCCTAAGCCTGTTGACTGTTAGTGTGAAATGGAAAATGTTTGCGCAAACGAATTCCAATGCTAAGAATTTATGTCACAAATAGATTGTAGCCCAATAATATACTAAACAACATAGGCAATCTTTAATCAGAATTGTTTTTCATGTCTGTAATAATTTATCATTCAACACATATTACATTAAAATAACTAAATGACTAAATAACTAAATAAAACTTTACAGTGAAATGGTAATTTACTTCCTTTTTCAGTTAAAATATTTTCTTACATTTTAGAAGTTTTTATTGGATCACTAGTATACCTTCACATAGGTACCGAGTGTAGTGTAAGTAGGTTATCACTGGTATAATGAGGTAAAATCAAGAATAGTTGATACGATTTCTTTATGTTATAATTACTGCGTAATTGAGATCACGGGCTCATTTTAGTTACTAATCTATATTCATTATTCTTCGTCATAAAAAAAAGCCATTAATCTCAAAGCTAAGCCGATTCATTCAAGCGAGGCAGACATTTTTTTTTTTAGTATGGTGGCTGGTGTACCCACTGTACAGTGTGTACGCTCGTATTGATTAAACCTCAAATGAATCAAATGTGTTTTAGTTTACACAATAAAACATGTTTTAGTGTTTTTTATATATGTGATACATTATCCTTTAATGAACAGCCTCATAAGTCATAATGTGCATTTTAGGTTTCACTTCGAAATTAGGTACCACGATTAACCTCAAATAACCTACAACAATGGTAGGTATTAGTAAATTGTGAAGTTAAATATTATTAAATACAGACAATCAGTTAACTTATTAAACCAAGTACCCTTACTAAGTCGGTAATTTTACTTGTCGAATAAATTTTGTTTCACCCTTTTTCCAGTAGACAAATTCACTTGAGAAGTATTTTGTGAATAATTACGTTATTGTGTATATCTTGGGCGTTACTGCAGTATAATTTTAACTTAATGGATTAGGACAACCTAAAAATCAATGTGAATAATTATACCTACTGTTTCGACCCAAAAGGTCTATCGTTCTCCATTAACGATTAACGAACTTTTCTATTGGTATTGTAATTTGTTGAGATGCCAATCCATAATATCTCTATACAATTATAGGCATCTATACGCCTCTGTAGCATTATTTAATATTATATAATTATAATACGGACAAGAATGCCGACTGTCTAAACTCTAAAAGCTATTAATAATTAATAATACTATACTACGGTTGCCTAAAGAAATAAATATCCTTAGAACACATAAGCTTCATAAAATAACTGGGTAATTTACTTTATCATGAACGTAAGTAACGAAAAGAAAATGGGCAAAGCCGCGTCGGTCGTAGTAGCTGGTATATTCACAGCTGTGTAATTAAACGATAATAATTTACTATGTTATGGCAAAACTTCACTTATTTTTTCGATATCGAAACTACAAAGAAAATAATTCAAGTTTAAAAAATAATCGATTTTGAAACAATAATAACTGTTTTAGTATAAGTGATATCGAAAAAATAAAAACGTTGTTTCAAAGCTAAAGTTGTCCGTAATAGGTATATGGTGAAAATTTCGTTTCTTAATAATTATTACGACTGTAGCCTTCTCGGTTCTTTACTGCGCAAAACAATTGTTGATATGTTTTACATTTTTGTAAGACGGAAACAACACATGCAGGTACCTACTACGTCCTCTTAACCTGCCGGTGGGAGTGTTGTAGCCTTATAGGCCATCTGTATGTATACAGTTTAATCATCATATTATAATACACATGTTTTTATTATTTAGACTATTTAGTATGTCATGAACTCATAACATTTAGGTTGACGCATTAATGAATTGACAGTACTGATACTTTATGTACCGTCACTGGTACTGTCCAGTAAGCCCTACGATGGGGCAACGGATTGATCGTAAATCTGGGTTCACAAATGCTTCGTATTTTTTCGCATTCTGAATGGTCGTTGTGATCAGGGTATCGTTCGGCCATTCACGGTCACAATCAGGGCAATTCCCTTTATGTCCCAAAACGTTTGGGCGCGACATGACAAACGCCGTCGGTGTGGGGGGGGGCGGGATGAGCGTCGGCTTCACGGCGTTTACCCAATAAAGTAAACAAAGATCAATATTATTGTCTAGTGACAGGGGGTCCGACATAGGTTTTCGGCGATTCCGATGAACGATAGCCGGATCCGACTAAGAGTAGGTATATCCAGCTGGGCGACCGGTCGCCAATGAAGGGGGGGCCGAGGGGGGGGGGAGACAGAGAGTTCTGGCCTCTGAACGTGACGTATTCCACTAGGACCGTGCCCACTGCCCGCCCGCTGTACGCCATCGCATTCATGCGAATTGAGTGCGCAGTCGTAAACTCGTCATATTCTCCTCCCGATACATTCCTAATTTTGACAATCGGACGAAATACCAACGTGAACGCGATATATTATCTGCGACAGCGTCGTTCGCAGCCATAGGAGTTTTCATTCATTTCTGTTGTCACACCTGTACCATAGACACGGCATGCGACACGCACAACTTTTTGCGTTAATGGGTTTTATTATAACGCCGTAATAGCAATCGCGTAATACACCATACACAATATATTATTATTTATTATTATTTTTATATTGTTTTATTATCATTATTATACTTATTATTCCGAATTATTATCTTATAAAAATTTAATTGTGTCATTGTGTTAATTATTTAAATTATGTATTACTGTATTATGTTAAACTGTTGTATAGGGCCCATCCCGTTAACAAATAAATAAATAAAATAAATAAATAAATATACACGGTAAACGGTCATGAGTCGTGACACGTCGTACCAATATCCACGAGCGGAAGTGATTCACGTAGGATACAATTATCCAGTTGTAGGTATCTAGTATCTGCTAGATAGTATCTATTGTTCGACGAAAACTAGTAGGTGACCCTCCCAACAACCGCCCGCCATATTATGTCTACGGATAGTCATGAGTTCTCAAACTACGCCGCGCCGCTATGACGTTTACGCGATGACGATGGGCGATTTTTGTATAGTTTTGCCAACTATGATGACCACTGATCGCGAATCGCCGCTAGAGTCGCGCCGGTCACCAGCCAGTAGTTTTCGTAGCGCGCCCAGGTCGGGCCCTATGAATGTATGAACTATGAACAGTAATCAGTATGACAGTTGTATGGGTCCGTCTGTTCCACAGTCAAGATTCATGTCGCAGGCTGTCCGTGGGAGTAATTTTTGTCACACGCATACCGACGCATCCTCCATCGTGTGTAGTTGCTGCCGCCAACGCTAGGGCTATCGCACAGGACAGTGCCATTTTTAAAAATTGTAAGTATTCGAAGCTTCACTGCAGCTGACATTGTCCCTCGTCGTATCGTGATTTTTAACCTAATAAAATGTTTGTGTGCTTAACTATACTTTACATAAATTCGTTTTTAAATTTACACAATGGTCGAACCGTATTTAATAATCATTTCCGTCACTCATTAAGATATAATTATTAAAATTAATAGTAAATTATTTACACCTCGATATTGAATAATAATAAATGTATATTTGATTTACCTATATTTATTTATTTATTGTGTATGTAAACAATTTTTCCCTAGCTTAATAATATATTAATATTTTTTAATAAAATGTTTATTTTTGTACATGACGCGGTCCTATAATGTCGGAATTAAGAGTTTTTAATATTACTATTGAAATGTTTTGGAGGTAGTTATCGTAAACATGTTTACATAAATATTATTAACTACATGATTTCTATTGGTTTTTTATTTTTAGATACCTATTGACCTTTGACTATAGTGATATTAGTTTGGTCATTACTCATTATTATTACTATAGTATGTAATTGGGTTAAATTCATGGAAATCAACGTTTGTTAAACAACAATTTTTTTACAACAATTTACAACTTGTGTACCTATACATTTACCTACCTTATGATATATGTATGTATTAAGACTTAAGAGGACGTCATACCAGCATGAGTTGTCGCCATTTTACACACCTACGACGTAGACAAAACTGGTAGTAACAAGAGAAACAAATTTCAAATTTTAAATGCTTAAATAGGTAGTTAAAAAAAGAGTTGAACATATTTGAAAATATATTATCGTATTAAATGACTTAAATGATGACATAAACATTTTCTGAAAAATTTTTTTTCTTCAATTTCGGTTATTTGTTTTTGAGTTGCACTTAAAAAAATAAAATCGATTTATTCAAAAACTGGTTTGCGTAAAAAATCCGTTATTGCATCTACATTTTTTTTTAGTATAATATATAATATATATATTAAGTAGTAAACAATAAAATATTAAAATTAATTTTTTTCACAATTAGTTATTTAGGAAATTAGGTACTAGTAATTTTAGATTCTGAGCGGAGCGATGAATGTATTGATTTTACAATGTTGTGTGTTTTTTTTTTTTTTTTTTTT